>JADRCC010167601.1:0-19780 GCA_019843855.1 Hylomyscus alleni | reverse complement strand
AGGCAGATTTCTGAGTTCGAGGCCAGCCCGGTCTACAGAGTGAGTTCCAGGACAGCCAGAGCTATACAGAGAAACCATCTCGAAAAGCCAAAAAAAAAAAAAAAAAAAAATATTTTTTTACGGCTTTTTTTCTTATTTTTTTTTTTCTGCTTACCTTTCTATGTCTTTTTAAGAAGGCTTTTAGAAAAAGCCTTTCCTTTTGAAGTTACTGAATTAATTCTCAAGAAACAGTTAACAGCATCAGTTCTCTAACTGGAGCATGAACAATCTAAATGTGGTATTAGAAAAATGCTATACATGATATAATGCTTTCAGGAGCAAGACAGATTTGCTTATTTCAACTTCAAGAAAACATGTTAAACCTTTTAGCTTCTCTGTGTTAATAATCTTTACATATGCATATAGATACAGATGTATCAGGCAGGATAATTTTAGAGTCATTGCTAGGTGATGCTTTGAACTAAGTAAGCTACATGGCGGTCCTATCCCATGGCAAGTTACTATCATCTGCTTCATTGATCCCCTTAGCCCATGCACATATACCATTTTATTTCTATCATGACATCCAAAGTGCTTCCACCTTTGCCTCTCTACCTGCTCTACTCAGGGTGTTTCCAGTGAGACAGCTGAATTTGCATGTGTCTTTTATCATATGCTAATCTCTAGCCTTATCTAGACATTTAATTTTCCTGTACTTCAGTATCTGTTTCTGGAAAGGACATAATGATAGGATTCTGATGAAGATGAAAAGTAACCAGCGTGACGTCTATTTTGTCATAATTGCTCGTGGTGGTTTTAAGCTATTCTTTTACATTTAAATGCTGACTTTTCCTATTTTCTAATAGCAGCCTTCTAAATCACTTGTGTTTATTAAAGCAATTCCCCAAAGCATCCTCCTTCCATGTCCTTACTAGATTTAATGGGACAGTGTACCATTTCTACCTCTGTTTCATTTGCATCTCATTGTATGAGGAAGACACCAACAGTGTTAAAGCAAATACCTCTGATTAGAGCCATCCAAATTCTAAATATAATAGATCTTAAAATGCAGTAGGACATCAAACTGTTTTCTTGAATAAGCAAGCCCTCTTATTTCCGTCAAACATCAACATCCAAACCACTGTTTCTTAGAAGTTTGTTCTCAGTTTCCTACCCTAACTTAAGTCACGCTATCTAACCTCCAACTTACAAGTTGTACCAGTGTTTTTCTTCTTTCTTCCAAGTCTAGTTCATTTCATTAACAATTAGCAAGTCCATAGTGAGCAAGCACCCCTATGCTAAGAAGTCAGAAGTCAAGAGAGTTCTTAAGAAACAAAAGCATTCATATTCATGTGCTCCCTCCATAACAACCAAGAAAAAAATATATAAAATCATGAACCACTACCACTTTTTTTTTTTGATTGTTGATTCGGAAATTGCATTTGTGTGAGATTTACCTGATACTATTACAAAATCCTGCAAGAAGTCCCCCAAAAACATTTGTGGGGTCTGTCCCTGAATCTCTTGCCTACCTGTCTGTGGATCTTATTTCCGTAAATGGACAACCTTGTCTGGCCTCAGTGGGAGAGGATGTGCCTAGACCTGCAGCAACTTGATGTGCCTACAGGTGGCGCTGGAGGGGATGGGAGTGAGGTTGGATAGAGACAGGCTCCCTTTCTCAAAGGAGAAGGTTAAGGTGGAATTGGGGGGATAATCTGTGTGAGGCAGCATTAGGAGGAGGGGGCTAATATGAGGATGTAAAGTAAATACATAAATAAATTTAATAAAAGTAAAAATGAAAAAAAGAAGGAAAAAAATCCTACAAGAAAGAGCAGTTGTTCAGTTAACACTCGATACACACTGCCGCTAGTCATTTTTACTTTTTTTGTTCATTACCATAGCCCCTTTCATGTACCTTCAAGGCCTCATTAATACTATCTACTCTAGTTTCTGTCTTGAGTAGAAGCGCAGATGTTTATCAGATATGCACATGTGGAAGAAAAAAAAAAGAAAATTAGAATTTAATACTTAAGAATCTTCAAGTCATTGATAGAGAGATGGTTCAGCAGCAAAGGGACTCTGATCTCTTGCAGAGGCTCTGAGCTGTTTCTCAGAACCCATGTTGGAAGCTCAAAACTACCTAGAAGTCTAGCTCCAGGGAATTAAAGAATTTCTTTTGGCTTTTACAGTCACCCATATACATATGTACATACACATAAACATTTTTCTTAAATCTATAAAATAGGCTAGAGTCAAAGGAGACTACCTGTGTGTATGGATAAATAGCAATGATGTCAAATCCTATTTTCTCTTCTCTTGCACTCCCTAAGTAGCCAGACCTATAGTTTGTATGTTTGTATGTTTGCTCCATAGTTTTTTTATACCTAGAACACACTGTCTGTAGTTTTCTGCTTTACTCTTACTCCGTTTTCAAGGAATAAACTAATAATGTCTTTTCATTAACATGCTCTCTGATCATTTCTTCCTTGGCACATTTTTTTTTTGTATTTACACATGCCTCCCTTAGCAAAATTACACTGACTAAAATTGTTTTGTCATCCTTCCAATTTTAATGTGAGCTTCAAACTACTCAAAGCATTAAATGATGCATGCACTTCTGAAACTGACAATAGTGTCTGACAGTGTTATAGCTATGTAGCACCTGGTTAATGGAAAAATAATAATTGGATTCAACTATTCACCTCTAAAGAAAGCAAAAGCAAACCTATGAATGATTATTAAATTATGTAGAAGGTTCTCAAGTGCTAAGTTCAAACCCTGTTTTTCTTGGTTAAAATTCTCCACACATTAGTCAAACTCCTCTTTTGTTTTGGAAAGTTAGTATACCATTTGACTGTCCTTGAAATTGTTATCATCACTGCCTGTTATGACTGGTTCCATGAGAATATAGCACAAATATTTATATGCAAACAGTTGAAAATACTCATTTGAAACATAATGTAAAAATGCATAATTAATCATAACAGATATGAGTTAATTGAATATTTTAAAAAAATATTTTGTAGAAAATAATCATTGATTTTTCAACAAAATTGGATTCCAAGACTGCATGTGCTTGGTTAAATTTTCACTAATTATACTAGAATCTTTAAGATGATATCTGTTTAGTCATTCCATAGTAATCAATGGAATAACATACAAGAAAGTCTATTAAAACAATTGCCAAGGGAATAACCATAATATGTAATTGCTCAAACATACTGTTTCGCTAAAAGCCATGCTGAAACAAGAAAATTTTGGTGTTTTGTGAAATTTGGCTTGTATTATTAACACATTGCATCTTTAGAAATGTCAATGATATTCCTTGTTAAAACCACTAGGTATTCATTCAGATTTTCCTGACTTTCTAAAAAAGAAAAAAAAAAAATGGATGAATTGTGATAGAAACATCATTCAGTATAGCATGCATTTTACAGTCACCACATAATCAGTTACTTCAGTGTTTGTCTTCGTTCTATATCTATTAAGGATGCCACATCTATTTACATAAGCCTCCTTCAAAGCCAGAATTCTACTGAATTGAGATTGGGGATGTTGTTTGTAGTGTTCCAGAAATAGACTTGCATGCTACTATATTTTGAGCAAATGCTCCCAAATACATTCTCATGTGAAGGCAACAGATGTAAAGAAAAATGCTATATTTATTTCAAACCCAGAGAAAAATGCAAGTATCAGTGCAAGTGTGTGCCAATGATTATGCACATTCTTTTGCTGACAGCTTGGTGTACAAAGCTGCTGAAGTGCGGAGTCAGCAAGTTTCACCCAGAGACAGCTCCACATTGATAGGGAAAATTTGAGTCAATAAATGAAATCAACTAGGAGTTTTCAGGTCAGTTACACCTTTCAGCAGATGTTTCTTCACCTTGGCATTCACTTTTTTTTTTTTTTTCGCTCACTTTGGGAGACAATCAGCATTAATATAAAATGTTATTGTCAAAGTATTCACTTCTGTTCTTGATTCTATAAAGCCAGATTGTGGTGGAAAGAAGGAATTTGGGGAGTATTATTTTATATGTTGTTTGGGTTCTTCATTTTGTTCAAAATATTTACATTCTGGCCATCTCATTTTATTACATTTTCTTCCTTTTTGAGAATTTCATAAATGTATATTAAATGATGTACAATGATCTCTATACTCCATTTTCCCCTCACTCCTTTCATATTTTCTCCAAAATGTCCCCTCCCAAATCCATGTCTTTTATTTTTGGTAACCCACCAAAGTGTGGAAAACCAACCACTGGCCATGTCTTCCATTAAAACAACAAAAAACAAAACAAACAAACAAAAAAAAAACCATATGACTCTGTCTTCCTCAGTAACTACCAACTGCTAATAGCTCCTTGGTAAGGCCTGTGTGCCATGGAGATGACTTCTCTATCTATGCCAAAATGTTAGCTGTCTCGGTGTTATACTGATCTTTGGCATGCAACCATAGTCCCTGTGAGTTCATGAGTGTGATAGCCTTCACATACATATTTGAATATAATAGCATATTGATCCAGTATTTTGAAGACCTGGGTTAAAAATAATTTCAGGTTGTTGTTGTTGTTCTATTTTTTTGAGTGCCTCAAAAAGGAGAACTTTTAATTTTCAAGATATTAACTCATTTAGGCATTCACTCTACTGATCCCCAAACCTGTCTATGTGTTATATACAAATTAAAAGCAGTTGTTAACAATATGATCAGCCTTAGAATCTGATACAGCTTCAGTGCCTCGGCCCCAGATCTATGTACTTGAAGGTTTTGCTATATTGTGGTAGTACTAGAAGATGCATTGAAACCTTAAAAGATGGAAACTACTAAGTCTTTGATCACTGGGAAAGCTGCCCTCAAAAGCCATTCAGATGTTTCTAATGTGTCTCTTGAGTCCCCAACAACAAGTTCTTATAAAAGGAATATTGCTGACCAACCAACCCCCTCCATACATCCTAGTTTCAAGTATGAGCCTTCTTTTGCATGGTCTTGAATACTTTCTACCTGATATGAATTGACACAGTGAAGTAATGGCTCTTATCGAGCCTGTGCTATGCCACTTGGACTTTGAACATTTAAGGAGGGTGACCCCATGGGAAGACACGCAGTCTCAACTGACCTGGACCCCCTAGATCTCTCAGACACTGAGCCACCAACCAGGCAGCATACACCAGATGGTCCGAGGTCCCCAACACATATACAGCAGAGGACTCCCTCATCTAGCCTCAGTGAGAGAAGATGCACCTAACCCTTGAGAGACTTGAGGCCCCAGGGATTGAGGAGGCCTAGTGGGGTTAAGGTGGGGGAATGGACATCCTCTTGGAGATGGGAAAGGAAGTATGAGATAGGGAGCTGTCAGGTGGTCCAAACCAGGAGGGGGATTAAGACTGGACTGTAAAAAATAGGATTAAATAACAAAAAATTGAAAATATGAGTTATATGAACTTCCCATCTTCCCATCTCTATGAAATTAACCTGAGCTAGGTATTTCAGTGCAGCAATGAAAGCTGATGCAAGTCTCTATTCTGAAATTTCTATTTTGAGGACCTGAAAGTACTTAGAGTATTTACATTATATTTTTTTTATTCATCATTCCAGGGTTACTGAGCTAATACAACCCTTTTACCATTACCAATTCCTTAATGAGGTCATTGGCAGTCCATTCCATCTGTACAAAACTTTACTTGATAGTTCTTTAAAATCCATTTTTTAATTATTTATATGTGAGATTGTGGCTATTATGTGTGCAGGTGCCCTGAGAGGCCAGAAATTGACATTAGACTACCTTGGACCTGAAGTTACAGGTGGTTGTGAGCTGTCTCATATAGGTTCTGGGAACTGAACTTGTGTCCTCTAGACAAACCACTCTTAAATAATCAGCCACATCTCTGATCCAAAATTGAACATTCTTCTATGTTAAATCAAAGTTCCAGAACTATCCCCCAATAATATGTGGCCAGCAATCTCATAGTAAACATTGCACATTTACACATATACTTGATCCCTCTAGGATTTCTTCTTTTGCTTGTCTCAAGGCCAAAGGAGTGCACATAACATGCAACATAGTTACAGTGCAAAGTCACATCCATATCAGAAATATAAAATCAACAGTTTCCTTGATTCTCCAGCATGCTGCATGAGACAGTCCTTTCACCAATGGCTTCCTATAATTTGCGTCACAGTTAAGTATTTAGCATGAACGTGTTTTAAATCACAGATAGCAAATTTCACTCACTATTGGGACTTTTGAGAAATATGAATGAAATGGCCCATTAGCCTGTTATCAGTGTCTCAACCACACTGAGCCACTGCCCCTGGCTTCTGCTGGACAGAAAGGGCACCATTTCCTAACAGGCAGATATGGCTCAGAAATCTTTGTCAAAATGGTATAACTGAGGAAAGGAGCAGTGTGTGAATTGCATTGGTGGGAGAAATGGGATCATACAGAGCATTTGGAATGAAACTGGGGAAAAACCATCTGGGGGCAAATTTGGTAAGCAGTGAACAAGGATGACTGTGAAGTGACAAGCCGTTTCTTCCCACCTCATCTTCCCTTCCAGTGAGCTTATCTCTTGCTTAACTCTGTTCACAGCACTGTCGTGCCTCCTGATACTTCGGGACACCACCCAGGGTTGTCCTATTTTAGTGACCAGCTGGGTGTGGAGAGACATGCTGTTTACTCTGAGTCTCTCTCCAACTGAGCCACCAGAACAGGGTCAGACTTGAAAGAAATCCAGGGCAGCAAAAAGTCTGCCCTGACAGATAAACCGGAGTCCTCAGTTCCAGAGTTCAGCCAGCCTGGCTGTGAGAAATTTAAACTTCAGCTTGTTCCAGGGAAATGTCACAACCCAGAGCCCTAACTGAGGACAACAATATGACTCACGCCAACCCTCCCCCAGCTGTCCCAGGGTGGGGTTTAGTGTGAAGGTAAATTTCTAGGTTCAAGTCCTAACAACTCTCTGTGCAGAATAATACTAGGGAGGTAGATGACCCCCCACACACACACTCTTTTTTCTTAAGCACTCGGCAGACCCTGGACCAAGACATGCAGGAGAAGAAAAATAGTGAAAAGGGAAAAACTGTGGTGAGAGCAGGGAAGAAAAAAGAAAAGGGAAATTGAGGATATAGGAAATGGAAGGAATTTAATTTAGAAGACGGGCTGCCTCCCCTCTAGGAATTGTCAGAACTGCAGCTGCACTCTTTAACTATTTTTTCCTGTCCTTAAGCAGACTTCTATGGATAAGTTGCAAGAAGTTTGAAAAGAAATGTCACTAACCAGCTTTTTGATTCCACGGGACTATCCTTGCCTCTGTTCCTGTTTTTCTTTTGCTATTTTGTGAGCAGGTCCATTATCTAGAGGAAACGGCAGCTGACAGAGCTGACTGACCTTGTCTCCTCCAACTCCTAATTATTCTCATGAGAATGACATCTTAAATTTATTATGTCAGGGAAGGGGAAATAAGAATGAAAGTTTGCTGCCCGTGATCATCAATAATGTTCTGGACATAATTTAGATCATTTCAATAAAGCATACTAAAAAAAAAAAGATTGTTTGGGCGGGTGCTAGAGATGGAACTAATAGAGGAGTGGAATAGGAAAATAGGGGAGGTGTATGGATTTTAAAGTTTATATGTGTGCATTTGTATTTGTATTTGTGTGTATGTATATATAATTGAATGAGAGAAACTTCTTTTTTCTTTTTTTTTCTAAATTGGAATGCCTCAAAAAAGAGAACTTTTAATTTTAGAGAGATTAATTTATGTAGTCATTCCCTCCACTGAACTCCAAACCTGTCTATATGTTATATGCAAATTAAAAGCAGTCGTTAGCAATATGATCAGTCCTAGACTCTTTTATAACTTCAGTGCCCTAGCCCCAGATCTATGTACTTGGAGGTTTTTCCATATGGTGGTTGTAATAGGAGATGGTTTGAACCTTAAAAAAATGGAGACGAAAATATAATGCATCTCCCAAAGCCATAGACTATGTAGCAGGAATTCCAGTACTAAGCATAAGAAACATTTTCAGTTGGTAAGGGAAGTTCGGTAGACTCCTCAAACAATATCATCTATTCCCATTGTACTTGATTGAATTGAAGAAGCTATTATAACTAAGGTCCAGAAAATATCAAGAAAGGGGGAGAGGGGTGTAGAAAGACTGTAAGAGCCAGAGGACCAGGAAGTCTACTGTGAGATTGAAGTGACAGGAAAGCTGTACCATTCAACAAGACTTGAATAATGATAACACCAATAGACGTGCTAATGCTAAAGGTAGAAATCTCATGGGGCCTCAACCCTAAACAAAGGAAGCTAGCTTCAGTGCACTAACCCCAGATCTATGTAGCTTCAAGAAACTAAGGACTAACTAGAGGAAGAGTTAGTTGTCCCAGAGATAAGGCTATTAGCTACCCCCAATAGGCTATCTAATTCCACTGGGTCAGCCCTGAAATCATATAAACCACAGTAAATGGACTCATGAGGTTGTATTTGTATATTGATGCATTTGAGAAGAAATATGTGAGGGCCTGGAAGAGGTTGGAGGGAGGAGAGGGGAGACAGGAGAATAGTGCAGTTATATTTCAATTATTTGGTTTTAAAGGGAGCAACAATAAAAGCATAACTAAACCAAAAATCCCTTCCCAAGACATTCAGTCAAGAGGTCTCTACTACCTGTGTCTCTCAGTAACAACACTAGCAATAGCTATGAGTACCTTGTCTATTTTTCTGTTTCATTTTTATTTATGGGATGCGTGTTTGTCTTCCAGTAGAACAGAAGATCAGTTAGGACAGGGCTTATTGACTGTGTAACTCACTGATTTCTATTCAATGCTCTAGAATAGCACCTGGATGTCACAGGTGCTCAAGAGAATGTACTGAATGAAGGGCTAGTAAAACTCCAGGAGCAGCCAGACAGCTCTTAAGAAAGACAGAAACCAGTAGTGTTTAAATCTCAGTGTCACTTGATGCCTTCATACCTCCTCAACTTCACAGTCTGTTCTTCCTCAGTCTTCAAATTCCTTTCCTGTTCTGTGTTCTACCTACCCCCTACCTCAGGGAGTTACAAGCTCTGCAGCATTCCTTTTACCTGAGTTGCTCTCTCCTGGCCTCCTAACCTCTTAGGTTGGAGGTCTCAGTCAAATGAATAGCTAAGTGAGAACTGCTGGACGATTACATCTAGTTGCAACAAAATAATCTACATAGACTCACGCCTCAATTTTTTTTCTTTCATTGTACTGTGTGCTTTTCTTCAAACATGCTGTGTCTGATAATGTGTAATTACATATTCAATTCTTTATTATTTGTGCTCCAGTGTGATGTCCACAAAGACTAAGATTCTGCCCTTTTTTCTTTTATTTGGTATCCCCATAAAACAAATACTGTCTCTGGTACAAAACTAACTGAATACTTGCCGATTGCACAGTGAGAGGTGAATGAGTTAATTGCCGATGTTCCTTCCTAAACTCTCACCTTGAAGTCTGATATGCTTATTAAACTGTCTCTTTTACCTCGTCATCTTAGACCCCACAAGAGCAAACCTCGAATTAGAAAGGCCTGGAAAACCCGAGACACACTAGGGTGACCTGAACTGAAGATTACAAAATAATGTATTTTTAAAGGCGAAGAAACACTTTTAGTTTTATTTGTTATCCTCAAAATCGATTCTGTGCAAAAGTGGAGTTTCTTTATAAATGCCTTACTCTTACAACAGCAAAAACACCTTTTTAAAAAATAATAATAATAAAATAAAATCACAAATAGCCAATTCCTTGATGGGTGCCACAGTATCCTTTAGGAACATGGCTAGTTAGGCATAGTGACACATTTGAATTGGGTCACCTTGGGTTGTTGTGATCTAGACTTCAGGCTTTCTCTTAATGTATTGAGAGAAAGGCCTTTTGCAGGCTCCTGTTCAGGCCTGCTGCTGCCTGGCTTCTCAACCTTTTACCTGATTTAGAACTCTGTGACACTCTGACTTTCAGCAGCTGTTGTCTCTGCCTCTAAGTGAGGCATAAGTCCACTGAGGGTGAGGGGGCTCTATGACTAGACAGTTGGAGGGAATTTTTTTTCAAATGTAGCCACCTCCAGAGCTTTATTTACTTTAGAATGTGTCCCTTCGACTTGGTATCCATCCTAGCATCTTCTCTCTAAACTTTCTGGAGTCCTGTTTATAAATGCAACAGGTCTGTATGCAGAAGTTGCTGATTTTTACCTCCTGTCAAAAATCCTTAAGTTCTGTAGGTGTTCAGTATCATTTACTTGAATCAAGCCTAAGTTTATTGATATCATTAGCAGGAATAAATCCCCCAAGATATGTTTTCCTAGGAATAAATTGCCTTTATTTTTTTAACTTGTTTATTTTGAGATAAGGTTGTATTCTGTAGCCCAGACTGGCCTGAGAATCACTATGTAACCCAGACTTAGCCTTGACCTCACTGCAGTGCTCTTACCTCAGTGTCCTGAGTTCTACAACTGAGGTCTAAGCTACCATTCCTGACAAATTTGTAGCACTGACATTTTGAGAACTCCATTTGTTTAGACCACACATAAAGATGATAAGAATTGGCTTATGGCCTGAGACCTAAGCACTAATAACTTGGCCTATGTCAGGAACAATAAGGCACATTTAGCAAATCTGTAACTGAGTTTTTGCTTCAGTTTCTATTTAAAATAATATATATTCAAAATTATCAGAAGTAGTTGTTGGAAGTTGGGAACATTCCACAAAATGTTTGACTTAAGATATTGAAAATTGCATCTTAGAAAAATGAAATGAAATGAAGATTTATAAACAAAATATTTTTCTGTTATAAAATAAAATACAACAGATTCATCTAGTGTTATGGGGAGCTGACCACTGCGATACAGGTTTTAGCTAATTGAAAGTCTTTATTACTACAGATTGGGATTACACTCAGAACCTAAGTGTACCACTGAGTATCCATAGCATGGGATTTTTTGAAGGCAAAAACCTGCCATCTTTCTCTGAATCTTTGAGGGTGGGAATGGTTCACACAAGTAAGCAATTTAACAGAAGCTAAGATAAGCAGTTAGCTGGAGGGAGGATTCTACACAAGCAGGAAGTTTAACAGGAAGCTAAAATAAGCCATCAACTGGAAGGGAGTTATAAAAGCCTGCAGTTTAACAGAAGCTAAGTTGTTAGCTTGACCTCAGGTCCCTAGAATAGAGTTGGACAAATTTCCATGGGATTCTCCATCAAGGAGGTCAAATTCTAGTTATACTTGAAGTTGCCTCATTAAGTTTGAGAAACTTCTGCACATTAACAGTATCTAAATTTCTCTATTTTTCAGAAAGTAGCATAAAAATAAAGGAGTTATAACTGAAAGAAAAATTCTCCAAGTAGAAATTATGTTCTACTTTACAAACTAATCATGTCTCTATGAACCCCTAAAGTTTTTCACATATTGTCAATAGTTTTGTAAGTTTTAAAAATTGCTAGAAACAGACTCCAGGGACACAAATAAATATGGTACTGTGCCTTTTTTGGAGCTTAATTTCATCAAATTTCAGATTTATTCTCATTTAGAGGTTGAGATTTTTACTAACTAATACCTTTTTTCTTTGACAGTCTTGGAATTCAGTTCCTTATGAGTCCCTGACAACATCCAGACCTGAATGATTTAGTTAGGTCTCTAGGGGTCATCAGATTCTACCACCACCATCCATCTCCTATTGCAATGAGAGGAATCTTGGCCATTTTTTATTTAGCAAGAGAAAAGCAGCCAGTAGTGTTTACAGTTTTTAACACATATAGTTGAGAGATAATGCAGAAAGGGTTTAAAGTAGACTTGCATGATTTAAGTCAGTATTAAGTATGTATTATATTTATTCTTATATTAATGTGAGTACCTCAAGGATATATATTTGATAGAACTAGCCATTTGGCCCCCAAACTAGGCTGTTTGGCCCCACTTTCTGATTCCCAAGATCACCAAACTTATTTATGTAAAGTAAATGCATAAAAAATCAGTTGTCTTGAGAACTCTAACCTGATTGAGAGACTTGGAAATTGGGAAATTTGTGCTTGATTTTTACTTCCTTAAAACTGAAAAAAAAAAAATCTATGGTTTTTATCTCCTAGAAGAAGTCTGTTGGGTTAGGAAGGAGACATGTTCTGAGCACCCACAAATATCTCAATCTAAAATGAGCACCATTTCGGACTTAACTGAAGAAAGTTTTAGAGTGTAAAAATATGTTTAAATGAGAATCCTCTGGTGTTATACTAAATCTTACTTTAAAGCTATTTAAAATATGTTCTTATAAATTGTTTAAGAATTTCATACAAAGAGTAGTGCGCATATTACCTCTTTCCCTATCTATCCCTCCCTCCCTCTCTATCTTTCTCTGCCTCTCTCCCCTCTTTTTCCTGTGTGTGTACGTGTGTGTGTGTGTGTGTGTGTGTGTGTGTGTGTGTGTGTAAGTCAGGGAACAATTTTGTGTACTTGGTTCTTTTTCCTTCTGCTATGAGGGTCCCAGAGATCAAACTCAGATCCTCAGGGTTGTCAACAAGTACCTCTATTTGCTGAACCACCTTGCCATTCCAAATCTTGTATTTTTGCACAAAAATGCATATTATAATATACAGATTCTAAATAAAAACTGGGTATCATACTATGCAGATTCTAAATAAGAATGGGGTAGGGGAAATTAATAAATTGGTGAAAATTGTAAAAATTGAATACAGGGTATTAAAGAGCTTCATTGAGCCTCAACCCAGGCAGAATACAACATTTAAAAATAGACTTTCAATTAGATGGCTATAAGAACACCATGTCTAGATACAGTCAATGTGACAAATTAAATATATGGTAGGCATTGTTCATTATTGGAAGATTTAATAGTGAACCAATTTAGTTATACAAAACAGTGGTTTTCAAAATGCTACATGTTTCATAATCAACTGTCATGCTTGATATGTATGGATAGTCCTAGGTAGTATTTTAACAAGAGAGCAGGTTTCTAATGCTAGCTAAACCCAGATTACTTTTTGGCAAACAAGAGTTAGCAGATATTTTCTGTGAAGGAACACAGAAAATATTTTCTGCTCGGTAACTAGATGATCGATCCACAACTAATCAGCTCTCCTATTGTAACCTGGAATCAACCATAGATAATAAGTAAACAAACAGGAGTAATTTTGATTGAATAAAACTTTTTTTTAAAGGGATTAGGCAGGATTTAACCCATGGAATGTATAGCAAGCACAGTTTTCCAATCCTTAAGTCTAACGAACTAACCTGTCTTGTGAATCTAAAACCTCCAGTCTCATGATTCTTTAAATATCTGTTACAATATATGAAATGTTGAACTGTTGCTTTGAAGTTTCATTTATTATTCTGAATACCGTAGTCAGGGTTCTCTAGAGAAAACAACCCAATAGAATGACTGGCTTATAAGACCCAGGCTCGGTAATTTAAAAATGGCTGGCAATAGGCTAGAGAAGCTAAAAACCTAGTAGTTACTCAATCCAGAAGTCTAGATGCCTCAGTAGTTCCAATCTTGCTCTGAAGGTCTAGAGAATTACTGCACAGCTGCTGGTCTTTGGAAAGCTAAAGAAGCTGGTTCCAATACCAGAGAAGGATGGTAGCAACCATAGACAAAGATTAGATGTCCTTAGCAGCAAGACATGAAGAGAGACAGCAGAAGTACCCCTGCTTATTGCTTAGACCTCTGTATATCTGGGCTGCTGCCAGAAGGTACTGCCCATTGTGGTAGAAGTTTTGCAAGACCATCCACTCCATTCAGTCTTTCTTAAGAAATTCTCTCATAGATCCTTAAGACATATATTTCTTACTCGATTCCAGATCCAACCAAGTTGACAACCAAGATTAACCATTATACCAAAGAAGTGGGTGAACAAAATTCCTCGAGCTTTTCTCATGGTCCACTTTCTCCTCAAAAAAAAAAAAATCCTTTTAAAAGATTTATTTTTTAAACTTAAATATTTTTAATTTTATGTGTGTTAGTGTTCTGCATTCATGTATTTCTATACACTGCTTGCATGCTTAGTGCCATATCCCTGGAGCTGGAGTTACAGTCTTGAGGCATCTGACTTTGGTGCTAGAACCCAAATTTAGGTCCTCTGCAAGAACAGTACATGCTTTTAAGCAGTGAGCAACCTTTCCAACCCCAAATTTTCTCATATTAACTAAAATCAACCTCCAGTTAACTGTCAGTATTCTCTTGCTTATACTTTCACTATAGCCGAAGAGGGTAGTTCTAAGCATCTGGATAAGAGTATTGTTAGTTCTCAAACCCAGGACAAATGGCTAACTGATGTGCCTACTTAACAAATCAAAGCAGATCAAGCCACCAGATTTTCCCAGCATCCATCAGTCCCCACCTACATACCTTATACACTATCCTAAACTTCTCCAGCCCAGTGGCTGGCCTGTCCTTCCTCTCAGCTGCCCTTTCACTTATAATGCAGCCATTTTGATTACTCATTCCTTTGGTCTACCTTTTACCCTCCTGGCCTCTTGGTCTGGCTCTTTCTACTCCCCTTCCCCTTCTGACACAGCCCAGCTCAGGGTTCTGTTTACCTTGGACTATTCCAGGTGTTTCTACCTCACTATGTTCTTCCTCAGATCTACAATAAATGTTTTCTTCCATCATACCTATGAGCAGTCATATTCTTCCTTTTAATTTCTTTTTTCGAGTAATGCGGGTCAACAAAATTCAACAAGGTAAATTTTGTAGTTTAATAGGAAAATTGCGTGCCATTTGTACTGTCATTTCCTACACCAAGGCAACCACTGGCAGCAATTCATAGTACCTACTATTTCTGAGCACATTATTCCCATATATGGACTTTTGCGAATTATCAAGTACAGGTTAATAACTGATCAGAGTTAGCATTGAGATGAAAATTATGTTTTCTTTACTAATAAACTAAACTCACTATCCTGGTATTATATTACAGGGTAAATATTATTTCTTCTATTATTTATTATTCATGTAATTATGAACCTTGCTTAAGAGTTCCATAGAAAATATGTTAATTGTTTATTATTTTCTTATTTGAATATAAATATGTTAAGTCTGGAAACTTCCTATTTTGTTATGTGTACTCTTCTGAGGTCATTCCAGAAATATTTGCTGCTGGTTTATACAGCATGTTTTAAAATTAAAATTTCAGTGTTCATCATGATTAGTGTATGATTGATATGCTGAAAATTGCTATTCATCACCTAATAAAAACTGATATTGTAGCCAATATGTAAATTGTAGAGTCCTGGTCTGTATTCTGATCAGAGATCTATAAAGCTATAAAACAGTCTTTGAAATTGCCTTTTAGCTCTATTTAGGTTGATATTCACTGTTAAAACATTGTTTGGCTACATAATCAAAATGTTCGCTTACTAAGTATAATGTAGTTTATAGCGTTAAATGAACTCCACTGCACAGCATACTACTGACTCTGCAAACACCAACTCATCTGCTAGCTATTTCAGTAGAACTTATTTAGTAAAACTTGAAGAAAAATTACCATTTAACAAAGCAAAGCAATTTTCAAGACATTTGCAATTCCATCTTGGTACATAAAGCCCATGTGCAACAGGACTGTATCTAAATATTTACTCAACTGGTACCAAATGCTTTATGATTCATAGGACTGAATATGGAGAATTACATGGTATTGAAATCCAAATGCAGAGGACTAAAACAGTCTTCCCTGGTTGCTTCCCCTAAAGTTTCTAGGCCAGAACAGGGATAAATGGAACATTTCCACTGGAATGAGATCTGAGACACAATCTCTACCAGACACCTCACAAACGTGAAAGACATGCATATACCAAAGTGAAGCAGATGGATAGTAGTGACTATATCTGGTATTCATGTTTCAGCAACAAAACCTTCCTTACAGACAACCTACATTCTCCAGACTTTTCCTACATGCCTCTGTTAGGCCTTGGGGACATGATCTGACCTCTGATATTTCTAAATCTCCATAACAGAATCTGACTATATTTATTTTTAACCAACTTGCTTGTTTTAAAACATGGAAAATATCTTCTAGCAACTCAACAAAACTGTCAACAGCTTTAGGCAAAAAGAGGGCATTTGTTAACGGCTCTAGGGAGCCATCTCCAGAAATAACATATTTCCCACATTTATACTTTTGATGTCTGTTTTTGAGACAGACATGAACCTGTCTACTTTAGGTAGTCTCTAGTCTAGACATTTCCCAATAGCCTGTGTGAATTTATGAGTGTAAGTGAATGTTCACAAATGAAAAGTATGGAATTTATATGAAATTGTATGGAGAGAAAAAAACAGATGAAAATGGATATTAAGGTAAAGGATAGATTAGAAAATAAAGTGAGAATCAGAAACTTACTATAGGATGTTTGGACATAGTGTAGGGAAACAGATGTCACTATTTTGGGAGTATTAACTGGAACAAAAAGACTGGGATTATAACATTCATATCAACAAACTCAGATTACCAAACCAAGAAACTTCATGTTCTAACATTTTACCATGATGATTAGGCCTTGAAAAAATTCAAGTATCAAATTCAGTGTTCTCAGCTTATCTTTTCTATACTTTTCTCACCCCAGTAAGTTCTTATTGTGTCACATTTGATGCCCAATATCCTCTGTTACATTCAGTCACTCTATTTTGAAAATAACAACATCTGAAAAATATTTGGGGTATGATTCATTGTATCATGTTAGTGACTATTGAGTTCCTTTTTCATTCATTGTGGCTATATTTATATTCAAAGTTGGAAGTCATCAAATATTTGGCTAGCCCCATTTTCCTTGGCTTATAAAATTACCTCCCATGTGGAAGGGATCATTAATTTATTTTACTGATGAAAAATAAACCAACATAAAAAAACTAATTTTTGTTTTTACTTGCTGAATCAGTAAAATTCAGCATTTGGATAACATACCCTAGTCATGTTCTCTAATATTTCTCCAAAACCAAATTTATGTTTCAATTTGATTCCACAAAAAATTAATACATTATCTCTGCTAACATTCCAATGTCCTTATACATTTAACTCACCCTTGCATTTATCCTATGATTTACCTACTTACTGAGTTCTTACTAAACGCTAATGTCATCACTGGTTCCAGAGAATATAAAGTTACTGTAGCCAGTCTAGGGGATAACATCCCAGTTTTAGAGGACAAAAGTGGAAACTCAAGCAAGTTTAGAGACAAAATGTTTCAACATTTGTGGACTTAGCATAGAATTTCAAGTTTGTGGACTTAAACTGTGGATACTACCAAACTTTCTGCCTCTGTTTTGTAACTACTTAGACAAGACAGACATGAAAACATTAGCAATGTGAATGTGACACCAAAGAAGAAAAGAAAAGAGAGAAGAAAAATGAGGACGTTGAACTTCATCAAAAATGTAAACTTTGTTCTGTGAATAACATTAAATAATGAACAGCCAAGTCACAGCTAAGGAAGGAAAAATTGCAAATTGTATATGTATCAATGACCTTGATTCTCAAAAACATAAACAGCTCTTAAAACACAACAATAAGAAGGCCAATAACCTGAAGTAAAAATAGCATGAATAGTCACTTGAAACAAGAATATATACAGATGGAAAATTACCACATGAAAAGATGCTAAACCAGCACTAGTCATTAGAAAAATGCAAATTGGAACTATAATGAGCGACCATTAACATCCATTAAAATAGCTAACTTTTTTTTTAAAAAAAAAAAAAAAAAGAGGCAGTCCTGGAAAGGATATGGAGAAACCGGAACTCTCTTGCACTTCTGCTGGGAATGCAAGTGCTCTGGAGACAGCTTTCCATAGGTGAAGCTAAACACAGTTGTACAATCCAGATAGCTTACACTGAAAAGAGTAGCACGCTACAACAGCACAATTACCTTCAAAACTACAAAGACACGCAGATGTCCTTACACAGATAAGTGATAAGAAACAGGCGTGTTAGCATAAAATGAATCACTCCCCAACAGTGAAAGTGTAACAGTACGAAAGAAAGTTAAACATACTATGCAAAGTGAAAGAATCTAATACAAAAATGCTCTGTATAGCTCTGTTTAGATGACATTGTGGAAAAGGCACAACAATATGGAAAGAGAAGAGACTGGTAATTACCAAAAGGTTAAAAATGAGAAAAAAGAATGACTTGAAAGGCCAGCATGAAGAAAACCTGAGAAGCTTTATTTACATTGTGTATCCTCTTTCTAATTGTAATTACATTAATTTCTGTAGGTGTTAAATCTCCTAGAAATATTCATAGACACATATTACAACATAGTTACTTTGTACCGACCCTGATATAAACTTAGTTCTAGACAAAATTTAAAATAAATGATATTTGAATTTGGCACTACACATTTCTGTTCCTTTTGTCTATCAGCAGGATCCCTGTAGATATTTTCATTTGAACAGGTATCTAATTTTTAATCTAAAGACATATATGCTCAATAGTGGATGAGATTTCAATGTTCGGTCAGTGGGTAAAGGATATAATTTGGATAAAGAGCCAGGACTGCCTCTTTTACATTACTAAAAGGAATGTACATATGTTTAAGTCTTTTTAAAAAAAGTTTTTAATTGAAATGGAATTACATCAGTTACCCCTTCTCTAGCCTTCTCTAGCTAACCTCTCTTAAAACCCTCTCACACCTCCTACTTTCAAGTTGAACTACTTGTATTATATTTGTTTATTTATTTTTAATTTTTAAATTATTTGTTATATATAAGTACACTATAGCTGTCTTCACACACCCCAGAAAAGGGCATCAGATCTCATTACAGATGGTTGTGAGCCATCATGTGGTTGCTGGGATTTGAACTCAGGTCCTTTAGAGGAATAGTCAGTGCTCTTAACCACTGATCCATCTCTCCAGCCCTTGTATTATATTTGTTACACATTTGTGTGCAAAAGCATATATAATAAATAGAGCCAAATGAGTTACTTTTTGTTGTTTGTATATATGTTTTCCAGGCTGACCACAAGGCATTAAATAACCAGTACCAGGGGTTATCCCTGGCAGAAGCTAACTCACCTTCTCCTAGAAGTCAATAGGCAGATGCCTGTAGTTCTTTTCCTAGGGTTGGGATCCCACAATATTTTTTATCCCTTCCACAGCAAACAGAGAGCACTATAGATAATGACAACTGGACACAATGCAGAGATCATTGCATTGTGACAAGCCAAGTCCCAATATAAATATTTACATCCCAGCTCCTGAATCTGTGGTTCAGGGAGCATCATGTTAGAGAAGACAGAAAGATTTTTAGAGCAGAATACAAGGAACTTTCCTGTGGAACAGTCTCTCCTATAAATGGCTATACCATCAAGGCCAGAACAATGGCAATATCGAGGAAATGTTCAAGTCTTAAGTTTGTGTTTTACAGCGTGTATGGTAAAATAGCATCGCCTGTGTGGCACCCCAGATGAATAGAAGGGAATATATGTGACCATACCAAATACTGAATATACTCAGACTAAAGAGAAACCCTACGAAATACTGAAAATAATATCTCAAAATCTAAACTTGTTAATAATAAAAATCAGTTAAATGATTGAGTTCTTACATCCAAAATCTGAAACTATCCAGGCTCATTTCAAATATTTCCTTATTTAAATTTATTGTTACTTTCTCAGAAATGATTAACTATCCTTGAGTATAAATTGCTTTAATAATGAGAACATTTGGAAGATATAGTATATTTACTCATAACTTCAAGTATTTGAATCCATGTTTAAAGTTATATCTGCATGTGAGACTTTCTTTTTTCTTTTTTCTTTTTGGTTTTTCGAGACAGGGTTTCTCTGTGTA
>JADRCC010167556.1:0-15408 GCA_019843855.1 Hylomyscus alleni | reverse complement strand
ATATATATATATATTCACATGATAGAATAGATTCATGAAATGCATTATGCTAGAAGTGTTTGTTTAAAGAGATGGAAAATCTACAGAATATGTGAAGTACATGATAATACAGTCTATGATACATTAAGTGAAAGAAATAATGTCACCAAAAGAGAGTGATCTTACTTTTATAAAAGTATATAAAACTTGTAATAGTAATTCATATTGGTAGTGGATTCAGTAGAATTTTTTCTTATATGTAGTTTCTAGAATAATTTATTAGTTTATGATGAGAATGAAATATCTTTAAAAGTAAAATTTTCAGTTTTTGTTCAGGCTCTCAGGGATGTAAGAAAGAAGTTAAAGCCCTTAATTTAGCCTCTCTAGTAGTTTTCTATAAATGTAAGCAAGATGAAATAATCTAATCAAAGTTTGAACAAAATTCTGTACAGTGACTTTTCCATCAATCAATAAATTACAGCCATTAAATATTTCAACTTCTGGTCTTTAGAGATTTTTTCCCAAGAAGAATGACATTGACTATACAACATCAGTATAGAGAACATTATATGGAATATGTAATCATGATATAAATGAAATAAATAACAATCACAGAGTGAAAGATGTATAAATGAGAACTGAAGATAAAAACATACATAGGATGACACAAAATATTTCTATTTTGTCTATTTTAGCTAAAGTTCTTATTTAAAAATATTTCTTCTTAGTTAATTAAGAAATGACAACTATTTCTTTAAAAAAGTTAAAAAATATATAACCATAAAGTTTCTCTTTAAAAACTATTTTTATAGAACTTATCAAACTTCCAAATCCATAATGTAAGTTTTAGGATTCATCTGTAGGTAACCCTTGATTTGTGGTTCTTGCGTATATGCACATGTTAAGCTCAAATGTGTCACCTTAGTCAGTGTGTGTTTAAAAAAACTGAGCACTTGAAAATAGCTAGTCATGTTGATTCTTCTAAATCAGCAATCTTTGATACTATTTTTACAACAATTACCTTTTAAGGTTTTGTCTCTCTCTGTCTCTCTCTGTCTCTGTCTCTGTCTCTGTCTCTGTCTCTCTCTGTCTCTCTCTCTCTCTCTCTCTCTGTGTATGTGTGTGTGTGTGTATGTGTGTGTTGATCTGTGTGTGGGTATACTCTGTTAGGGCATTAGTACACACAAGAGCATATGCATGTAGAAGTCAGAGGACAGCCTCAGGTGACTTCATATCGCTACCACTCTTCATTGGTCAGATCGTCATCCATCACTAAGACAAGATACTTTCTTTGATAAACCTGAATGGAAAACAAGATATCCAAGCTAAGTATAACAATTAAGGTAGGTAAATTTATGTTGTGATTGGAATAACAAAAAAATACTAGAATGTCAATGGCTTAAAACAAGAAATAAGTATTTGCTGCTCATGCTGTCTTATGCTGATGGCAATGGATTATCCAGAAATTGCCCTAGGATTCAGACTGGGACAGTAGCCACCATTTTAAACATATCTGGCCTCAGAGGCTGAGGAAAAGAAGACCAGGAAGCATCGCACTCAGGCGATGAAGTTCTGGTCTTCTGGCCCTGAAATGAGATATTGTCACTTCTGTACACAAGCTCATATGCCAAACTTGGTGAAGTACAGTCCTACCACGTATCCAGACAGGAAAGTAAATAAGAACTATCTACAAATAAGTACCTATGACTAAACCTTTTTCAATCATTTCAATTTTCATTTTCTAATGATGTACTGTATATATATATACATAAAGAACAGGAGAATATTTTACATATGCACATGTAATTTGCTATTCTCCTGTCCTTCACTCCATTTCCCCACTAGTTCCAAACATTTTAGGCTTTTCATTTTGTAAGCCAGTCTTTTCAAAAATATTAGGAGCATGTATTAACAACTTTGGACATGATATCCATAATTTACCACATTCTAAAATTTTTTTAGATCAAACAAGCTAGTGTTGGTAGGTGGCTAAAAAGGCTCTAACATGTCTAGAAATCTTACACAGATTCAAATAACTTTATTTCATAAGTAAGGTATTCTACCACATATCTCTAAACAGAATGTGATACAAGGCAGAATGCCAACACCGGATTTTTATTCCAATGAGCAAGGTAAGGATACAGGTACTTAAAGTTATATATAAAGGCTGAGTTTAATTACAAGGAAAATTCCTAGCTAGTGAATCAAAACCAGAAATGAGATGTGCAGAATATTGTGTTGCTGAAGTTCTAAAGAATTAGATCAAAGTTCCTATATCTCTTTTGATTAAAAACAGTATTGGTAATCCCAGGGACTATAACTAAATTATTTTTGGTACTTGGGACTAAAAGGCCATAGGAACTAAAAGGATGTAGAGATAGAGTGCCAAGCAGATGGCTTCCACCAGGAATGGCAAACTTAGATGTCTAACATGAGCCAGACAAGAATAATAAGTGTGTGAAGCTGTTCTGATACAGGACAATAGGTGCAAAGAGACTTGTACTGCAACCAACTACGCCATCTGCCAAGTGACATTGCTTTTCAAAACACTGCAGACCAAGCAATAGCTGACCATGAATCTGACCATGAATTTAATACTATCATTAATTTTCAGCTACCAGCTCGCTACCTGTGCTGTGTACCTTTAGCTCTGCTTTATCTTTTCAATTTCCCCTTATTTATTCTCGTATTATCCAAAAAGTATATCCAGGATCTACATCTCTATAATTCTTTTACTCCCCATTTCCTTAGAAATAGGAAGAGCTTTAGACACCTTACACTGTTTCTCCATGAATTCTGTACTTGATCTTTTCTGATATCCTGGGTATTGACCAAACACTTGTGCTGACCATTGGTTGTCTTCAGTTTAACTTGCTGCTTGAATTCTTTTATCTGATTCCTTATGACATCCCATGTCGTAAGACCTTCCTTAAGAGCAAATTTCTCCAGCTCTAGCTGCTTGACTGCCATCCATAATGTGAAAGATAAACAGAATAGAAAATTTCTTGGAAACCTACTATGCACCAAGATTCACTCATAACAGTATGGCTAGGCATGTGAATGAATGATGTTATCATTTTCGTTTTTAATTCCTGGGTTTTTCCTTCCACTCACTCTATTTCACAGACCTGGAATTTCTTTGGCCTTAAAAAATCATCTCTTAGTTTTAACAATTTTGCTTCCTTTTGAAGTCGTAGAGATTAGTAAATATTAGCTTGAATGAATTACTAAGGTCACTTCTTAGTAGGCAATATTATAATCTAGAAATTAAATTCAAATTCCTCAAGTTAACTAACATAACAGCTAAGGGGCAGAGATAGAGATGTATCCTGGGGTCTTTCCTCATAAAACTTAAAAAAAAATACTTCAACTCTTATTTGATTCCCCCAGTAAAAACTATTAAATAAAATGCAAAGCATCAAGTTATGCAAAAAACGACAATCATTCTAAAACCTACATGTCACTAATTTCAGTCCAGAAGGAAGGCAGAACCCTTGTAGGAATCGTTGCCCAAACTTCTTCTCAATACTCTTTTCAAACTGTTTTCTGAAATGCTGCTCTTGCCAATAAGAACAAAAGAATGCGCAGGTGTGCATTAGTCATTGAGGTCTAGTAAAAATCCAGCTCCCACCCATAGCTTCCAGGTGCAGAGAGAACCAGGGCATGGCTCCTGTGCTGTGACAGCTACAACACTAAAAGAAAGTGCTTGGAAAATTCCTTTTATGAGTTGCCAGACCTTAGTGGATAAGGAGACTAATGGCAATGCAGATCTGTGGGTGTGGCTAAGAAGACAATAAGGGGATTAACAATTCCATTTACATTGGGCAAGCAGGGAAAACTGTTCATTGACTAATGGCAGCAACTGGTATTTTAGAAACTAGACTTACTTGTCAGTCTTTTGTCTTTGATTCCTAGTGAGTTCAAAGCCTTGGCTGAGTTACTTTCCCATCTCCCATTCACAAGGTTTGACCTGGCGGATAGGCTACTTGGCAGCTTTTAATTAGTGCCCTGCAAGTCTTTGGGCCCCCACAGCCTTAATCACTACTTTCCAGAACATTCACCTGTTAATTTTTATGTTTTCCAGGATCTTTTCGTTGCTAAATATAATGGAAGCTTTTGATTCTCTTAGTTATTATGTGCTCTTGTCCTGTAAATTTGTAGTACCTATTTATAAGTCATATATTCCCTAATGTTCAGGAACAAATTCAGGGAGCAGTAACTTTAGAATCCCCTCTCTTTCAGACCCTGAAGCTCTACCCATTCATCCTTTCTCTATCTAATTTTGAACTTTCTCTTGATTTAGTTTAGTTTCGATATTTGACATATTAACTTGATAGCTTCACTAAGTCCGGATTTTCCTATTGCTTGGGTTCCTGCTACCAATGCCATATATAGAAAATGTTCCTATTGCAGATTGAATTTGGGAACTGGACCAAATCTGATTCTGGTCTTTGAATGATCAAGGGGATCCTCAAATGTTCTGAGGAGTTAGTTTCTCTGAAGGTAAGAGGCATGCACATAGCTAATACAGTAGTCTCCCACCTCTACAATTAAACTTTGTCCTATTATGTGTTTCCTTGAAAAGGAACAAAGACTTGGGAGTCAAAGATAACTAAAAGTTTGTTTTGTTTTGTGGTTTTGGGGGTTTTTGTTGTTGTTGTTTGTTTTTTTCGAGACAAGGTTACTCTGTGTAGCCCTGGCTGTCCTGGAACTCACTCTGTAGACCAGGCTGGCCTCAAACTCAAAAATCCACCTGCCTCTGCCTCCCAAGTGCTGGGATTAAAGGTGTGCACCACCACCACCTGGCTTACCTAAAAGTTTGAATAGCAATTTTATCATTGAAAAATTGCAAATCTTAGGCCAGTTACTTTATCTCTCTGCGCCTTAGATTTTAAGAAGAGGTTAACATTCTTTTGTCAAGACACAGTTCAACCAAGAATGGTGGCACATGCCTGTAATTCTAACACTTAGGAGATGAAGAAAAGACAATTAGAGTATCCAGGTGGTTCTCTTTGGCTAGTGAGTTCAAGGCCAGCCTGGACTATGTGACTGCTCATCTGAAGAAGCTGAAAAAAAGGGAGAGAAAGAACCCTGCAATTAATGATATTTATAAATCTTTTGGTTGATTGCACACAACGTATACTTTTAGTTGCCTCTTCTGACTTAATCATTTGCCATCTTTCCACCTCCATTGTGTGTATTATTTTAAGATTTAGCCCTCCTGGGTAAGACCCTTCCATCCCACAAACAATTGACAATTAAAAGCTAAAATTTATAGAATACAAAAGTTAAGTGTTCAGAACACAGAAAGTATATTTAACCCTGCACATATATGCTCATATATTCAGCTGTATATTAGATTTTATAAGTAACATATAAAGAATTTGCAAGAAAAAATACTGACAAAGCAAGGAATTTATTATTTGATCCAAAGTTTTCACCACCTATATGAACCAAACAGTAGCTACTCCCCAAACATGAGCTACCTAGAGAGGTTAGATTAAACAATAAGTGAGAACACGGTAAAGTAAAGAGCTAAAATCAAAAGGATAGAGAAAAAATATAGGCAATGTCAAAGTCAATATCTTAGTACCAAGTGGATATGGATGAACTGAGGTATAGGCTTCTCTCCCCAAGTTCGCTTTGTTCCTAAAGCATATTTAGACCAAAATCATTATGGCAGAGCTAGACAATAAAGATGAAGTGATTTCAAAGTTTTAGCACATTAAGAACCACAGACAAATGAGATTTCTGAACACCTCTTCAGATTGAGCACACTGCCAGGTGACTCTTAGATAGTTCTTACTTCTTCAAGAAATATTCTTCGGTAAAATCTAGACAACAAAAATTCCTAATAGTCCCCAGTTCCTAGACAGTCATATTGAGGGTGTCCATAAGACTCTCTGACCACAATGATGGCTATGGGACCAAACACAGGCAATTATAATGCCTAGTCATGATTTAAATTGTTCAAAAGTCATTCTATAATACATGGTATGCAAAAAAGAAAAAGCCTTCCTTTTAAAAATATTATTTCAGAATTTCATGCATGGGTAAACTGAAAAAGGATCACATCCCCCCAATATTTCCTCTCTCCAACCGCTGGCAGATACAAGCAACAATGTGTCCCCTTGAAAACTTCATGTTATATTTAAAAAATGATCTGTTAGGTCCAATTAGTACTACATATAAATGCATGTGTATTGGGCCATCCACTGGAGAATAGTCAAGCTACCAGAAGGCTTAATGTCAATTAAAAACAATTTTTCCCTTACCCAGAGGACTCCCATCCACTCAGAGGAGAAAGGGAAGGGAGGAAGGTAAGGATTTTGGGAGGGAATGACAAGGAGGAGGTGAGTGTGTGGGATGTAAAGTGAATAAGTAAAAAAAAAAATTAAAATAAAATAATAAGATTCTTCCATTCAAAGCAACAATCCCCTGAAAATATGTCCTCAGTAAAGAGTGGGCCTTGTAAGCTCCTACCCAAATATTGGCTGGATTGACATGTACAGGATAACCACAGTTGTCCTGAGTGCAACAATCTATGTCCTATTGAGGAAATGGTATCTCATAGCCATCTTCCCTCCCTACAACTTTCTACCTTCTCTTCCTTAATGATCTCTGAACCTTGTCACAGGGATTAATAAGACATACCACTTCAGGATGAGTGAATACTTAATGAATGACAGTAATTCTCATTACTCTGACCAGTTTTGACTATGGGCTGATATAAACAAAAGAATAAGATTGCTGTTCTATTTGGATTACCAAGCAACTGTCCATAATATATGTATGCAAATATAAGAAAAAAAAACCATTTGTTTTTGTTTCAACTACCTAATATGTTGAAGTAGCTTTGGGGTAACATTTCTAACCATGCAAAAATACCATGACTATAAAAGTTAAGAAGCAATTATAAAAAGGGAAACTTATTTGAAAACAGAAAGAATATGGCTCCTCAACAATATATTATGAGCTCTTTGACCCTGAATGACCTCAAACAAGAGTCCACTATTAGATTTTATATGTTAAGATTCCAATACCTAGTGTGACTGTGTTTGGAGATGGGACCTGTGGTAGAGAATTTGGCCATAGATGTGGAGCTCTCTTGAGTGAGATCAGTATCTTTATAATACAAAATCCAATGAGCTCCTATGTACTTTCTACCTTGTGAAAACACAAAGTAAAGATGGGTTTCTACAAACAAGGAAGCAGAACATCTCCAAACACTGAATATCTTGGCAATGTGATTTAGGGTCCCAAATTTCAGAACTATCAGAGCTAAATATTGTTGTTTCATCTACTTAGACTATGATGATTAGCTGTAATATCCTGAAGTGACTGAGACACAAGCAAATAAAGTCTGTCTGGATTAATTTTGCTTTGTGTTGAATTTTAATTACTAACAACGAAAGGATTACTTATTAAACTTCAACTGCAAATCCTTTCCTAAAAATAGCAAAACCTTGTTTTGAAGAAACAGTAAAAACATTTGGGTTAGGTTATAGTTTGCAATCACGGTGAGTGTTTCTACCAACTTGTTTATACTCTTTAATATGATCATTTATACATAAGTATATTCTGAAATGTTAACATTTAAAATCTTAAGAAGTAAAATGATTACAAATCTCCAAATCCAGAGAAGGGTGCAAGATTCAGTGAGAACAATTATTGTTTATGTGTCAAAATAAGGTTATAATAGAACCCTAGTCACACTACTATTTAAGCAGAGATTTGCCACCATAAATTTAGTATGACAATATTAGAGATTTTGGAAAAGTGTATATTATGTAAATTTTAATTATCTAATTATGAAACTTAGGCTGCATTAATATGACATCGGTATTTGGCATAGCTTGTATTTGGTAAAATATCATCAAAAATAACAAACCCACAGGCCAAATCATCCCAATTACTCACTAAACAATTATTCAATTATCACTTCTCAAAGTATACAAGGATATTGCACATTTTAAACAATTAAAATGTTACATAATTATAAATTTTGACTTCTGTTTCTAATAATGACATATCAGCATGCAGTAAACCAACTTTTCTGAAAAAAATAATTAGACAAGTTAAATAAAGTAAAAATAAAATCGACAGCTTTCAAAGAACTTCTAACACATATAAGAGTTATGGAGGCCAATATCCTAGAGAAAAGTTAAATTGTAGGAAGTGAGCCCAGTACTCTGTATGCCTGGAAGCATTTTCTGATTTGTAGACTGCCAGCTCTAGAAACAAAGCTAATCAGAAATCAACAGGAAAACTCAGTGACATTAGCATCTACTTAATGGGTCTTGGCAGAAAAATTTGGAGTTTGAGGTTCTAAATGAAGGAGGAGATATGAGCATCTCTCCAGACGTCATCCAGATGTCTTGAAAGAATTACCCCAGGAGAAAAGTCAGATAAACGTTAGCAAAGCTGGAAATCAAACCTTGATGCAACATCAACCAGTTGTCAGAAGATTAAATATTTTTGTTTGTGGAAAAATATCACATTATATTGAATCTCTATAATAGCAGTTCTCAACTAGTGGATATCAACTCCTTTAAGGTTGAATGACCTTTTCACAGCAATGGCCTTATACCACTGGAAAACACACATTCATACTATGATTCACAACAGTATAAAAAATTAAAATCATGAAGTAGCAATAAAAATAAATTTATGACTGAGAGGCACAACAACATGAGGAACTGTATTAAAGGGTCAAAATATTAGGAAGGTTGAGAACAATGGCTCGATAGCAATCTAGATATGGAATATCTAGATGTGGAATATTCAGATAGAAAACTAGATATGGAATATCTAATATCTGATAAAAACAGACCTAGCAAAAATTAAATTATTGTTCTATTAGAAAAATTAGTTTAAAAGATATCTAGGGATAACTATGATTAGGGAGAAAAAAAAGTAAACTCTATCTGAATTTTCTTTCTGACCACCACTTTCCTTAACCACCAGAACTGTCTCAAAACCAAAATACACAAACTACAACAACAACAACGCAAAAGACATTTCCAATTTTCACCTCAGGGAAAAAAATAGAATTGGGCAGAACAAATTTATGAAGAAATAACAACCAATTTTTCTAAAGTTGGTTAAAGAATCAAGCCAAAAGATGGATTACAAACACTAAGTGAATCACTCTACAAAAGAAGAGTCTTAAAAGTAGTCAAGAAGAAAAACAGGTACAATCATCACCCTTTTTAAGTTTTGATATCAACTTCTCCACTAAATGGAATAAACCAGAAAATGGGGAAATAATGTTTTTAGTATCCTGTGTCAAGCAACAATTATTCTTCAGCCAGAAAATGATAGATAGTATTCAATATTTAAGGCAAAATAAAAACGACATTTCTAGAAAACGAAAATAGATTTTCATGTACCAGTAGATTCACATCACACACACAAAAGGAATCCCAGAGAGGGTTCTTCTGGCAGAAGGTCATGATCCCAGACGAGTACACAAAAATTCAAGAAAGAATGAAAAGCAGGTGAAAGGTTAAATGCATGGACTAAAATAAATTATTACTGACTATATGGAAGAATGATGTCCTGAATTTAAAAAGGTAGAAAAGAGAAATCCATTTGAACACTAGCATTCATTACGCTTTTCCTGAGGCATGGGAGTAGGTAGTATGACATAGATGTTCCATTTAGAAGTGAAATACAAATACATATTTGCATTTTAATCTTATAATTTCATTTTATAAAATTCAGTCTTAAAATATTTCATATAAATATTTTTTCAATTGTATTCAAGTATTTGTTTATAAATCCTTAGAAATTATGTATCAACAAAATTTGTTACCATCCATATACAAACTGAACTTGAATATTTTTGTTGTCTTTTGTTTTCTGATATTATAATATACTTAAATCATTTTCCTCTCTCCATATCAATCCATATACCCCTCTTGCTCTCTTTCAAATTCATGGCCAAATTTTCATTACTTTATATATGTTCCATAAATAGAGCATGCTCAGTCTATATAATATTACTTGTATATGTGTTTTCAGGCATGATCATTTAGTATTGGGTGAGGGATAGTGTGTTCCTCCTTGGGAAGACTTCCTCTTGCTTTCAGCATTCCTTATTGGCCCCAGTCTTTGTATAAGGTTGAGGCTTTGTGGGCTTACCCCTATTGACTTTAACATGCTCATTGGTGTCATCCAGTGATCTTTTTTTCAAATTGTTCAGTTCATGTTTAGAAAATCATGTCAGTGAGATTTCTGGGTATAGATTCTCACATTCCAAGGACGTACAACCACACAGCAAACTCTTGATCCTTTGGCTCTTACAGTCTTGTTGGCACCTTCTGAAATGATTTTAAGCCTTAGGTATAGGAGTTATATTGTAGATGTATCTGTTGAGACTGGGTTACACAACTCTGGTTTTGGATGGTTGTGTTTTCACCAGTTGTTACCATCTACTGATATATGTAAAATGTATGTGCATACGTATGCCATTTATCAATACATAAATATTACATTAATAATGGTTTATAGATGTTTACTTTTTAGTCACCAGTCTGCTAACATATAAATGGTGTGTATTTTAAGTAGATATTTTCTTTCAATTTAACATTCATAAAAGAAATTATTCTGATAGATTATGTCCTAAAAAATTGTATTACTTAGTAATTCATTTCTCTGTGCAAAAAAAATTATTGGACATATACTCTGAGAAAATTCAATACCATATCTTTGAGAAATATGCTTATATAAGAGTTAAAACATTGTTTATTTTTATGACCTCTTTCTTCCATTCTCTGACCTTTATCTTCTGAAAACATAGGAGGCTAGGTCTAATAAAGTGTAGTATCCCTTCCAGTTTCAAAAGGTAGAATCAAGAATCTCTAATGGTAGCTTTGTTCTATCATTGACAATAGACTGAAAGTGACTGTGTCCACTATTTAAAAGATACTCTTTGACCTTTTACAATGAAATAAAGGGGAAAAGTCACTTTCAACATATTTACTCTTATTTCTGAAAAGGGGACGAAATAACTTTGCCCTATTTTTATCCTGAACATCACTGGCACAGGCTTACTGTTTCTACACTACAGACAGATAGTGCATCTTCAAAGATATACCCACTGGGAAAATTCACTCAAAGCATGATATTCTTTTCCCCTCTGTGTAACTCAGAAACAAGTAAATGGATTTAATTCTAAGTTTCAGTGGGATTTAGCCTCTGGGCCAAGACCAAGAGCTATTAAGTTTAGGCCAAAATAAAAATTTGTTACTTGGCTGAGAATGAATAGAGGTGAGAAAATGGAACAGCTTTCATAAATGGCAGCTCTAGCACTTTGGCTTGTGATCCTTGTACTTCATGATGTACATCTATAGACAGTTCAATAAAAGCTGCACTTATTTTTTACATTCAAAATGATAATTCAATTAAAGTAATATCTATTGGTCTGTTTTGGCAGTACTACACATAAACAAAATAGTTAGCTGCATGTAAATGTATCTGTGTACATATATGCAATCTCAACTCAATACCAAAAGTCTACCATTTGAAAAAAAACATTCAAGGTCAAACTGAAGACAGTGTCTCATACTAGAAGAAGCATACCAATTCCTCCAACTAACTAAAGAAGCCAAAAAAAATCAAAATAAAAATAACCACTCAAGACAAGAGGTTCCAAGCAGAAAAGTTTCATCAAAAATCTAAGATTCTATCCCAATACTCATTAAGTAGAAGCCAGTCAAGCTCTATGAGTTTGAGGCTAGTCTGCACTTCATAATGAGTTCCAGGGCAGTCAGAGCTAAATAGTGAAACTCTAAACAAGCAGAAGTAAATTATGAAAGGCTGGAAGAAGTTGAGGATAAGGGTGACCCCATATGAAGACCATCAGTCCCAACTAATTTGGACCTCTGAGATCTCTCATACACTGATCCACCAACCAAGTAGCATACATGAGCTGGCCCAAGGTCCTCAACACATATACAGCAGAGGACTGTGTGTTCTGGCCTCAGTGGAAGAAGATGCACCTAACACTTGAAAGACTTGATGTCCCAGGGTGTAGGGAGGCCTAGCAGGGAGACAGGCATCCTCTTGGAGACAGATGGGAAGAGGATGGGATGAGGAACTATGGGAGGGCAGACCAGTAGGGGAGCAACAACTGGACTGTAAAAAATAATAATAATAAAAGTAATTTTAAAAAAGATTTTCCATCTATATTCAAAGTAAAAGTGGTTCTTTTATGCAATATATTCCAGACTGAGAAATTAGACTACCATTTTTAACAACAATGATAATAATAAAAGACAAATAAGATAATACTATTTTTAAGACTTTTATTACATGACTTCTTAGTGCTTATAATTTTGACTGTGGTAGTACTTGCATGGGTTTTCTTAGTTGACAAACCTATTTATCTTCTTGATTATGGAGCTGATAAGGAAGATAGAATTCATCACTACTTCAAATTAACTTTACCTAGAAATTAAGGAAAAAAATAGTAATTATCATGAAGGGGTGTTGAACTTTATCAAATGCTTTTTTTTTTTTTTGCTTCTATTGAGATAATCATGTGACTTTTATCTTTAAATCTATGTGAATAATGAATTACATTGGCTAGCTCTTTTTTAGCTAATTAAATTTTATGTTCCATCCTTAGACATCTTTGCATGTTTTAAATAAAACCTACCTGGCCATGGTATAGTCTTATTTTTTCTGATCCAATTGAATTTATTATTTTGTGTTTCTAATGCCTCCAAATATTATTTTAGATAGTTCAAAGAAAAGGTAATAAAGTAACCAAAGCAGCCTGACCAGAATATTATATCCAAAGTCACATTGCGTTAGCATAAATAGAATTAGGTCTATTTATAGTATAGTATCTGGTACAGTCTTCTTAACATGATCTTAAATTTGGTATGCCAAAAATTTAGTAAGAATTTTTAACTGTATGCTCATGCATGATATCAATTCATAGTTTTCTTTCTTTTGTGGAACTTTCATCTGTTTTGGGGTATCAAAGATAAATTGTCTTCATAAAATGAGCTTTGATTTATGGAACATTGTGAAGTACACAGGCATTAACAATTCTTTAAAGATTTTGTTAGTGAATCCATCAAGTCTTGGGAGACACTATTATTATTTCAATCAACTAAAATAGCTAGGAAAATATGTATCTAAGAAGGCATAATTTATCTACAATGAAAAAAATTAAGATCTTAAAGAAAAAAATTAATGAAGGTTTTTTCAGGCTCATAGATTAATAATATAATACTGTATGCATTGGTGGAAATGATCTACAGATTCAATGCAATTCTTCATGAAATTTTCAATGACATTCTTCACTAAACTAAGTAATCATAAAATTAGCATGAAAGTTTCAAAAAATCACAAATAAGTCAAAAAAATCCTAGACTGAAAACAAACCCTGGAGACAACACAATACCTGATCTAAAAATTATAATATAGATGATAATTATTGATGTTAAAAATTACATTTTATAAATACTAGTTATCAAATTAAGGAAGTCTTTGAACAATATAAAAATTCCATATATCACAGACTATGATTTGTTCTGTTTCATCATAAGATTGATCTCAGTAGCTATTTTTTGGAATTTTTTACATTAATATAATCCATTACAAATATTCTCATTCTTAACCTTTCTTCTCTTCCTTCCACCTCTCAACCTATATCCCCAATTTTTGTGACATTCATAAAATATCTACATATACGAAAGGAATTTAAATGGATTCATCACTTAACAGAGGAGATAATGCTCCAACTACATAGCTTATGCCACCAAGCAAAACTTCCAGTGCTGGGAATGGCTTACATCTTTTTAAGTCATTGGCCAAAGGAAATTCCATAGACTGCTGTCCCAAACATCACAGGCTGTTGCCAAGGTTACTGATTACCCATTGTAACATGATGGTAAAGCCCTATTGCTGAAGAAAACGTACATTCATGTAACCAAACAAGGAGAAACAGTGTATGTTTCCAACTAGAAGCTTTGCATCTACTGATTAGCAATCATGGTTCCAGAAAATACCAGAGTTGAAATCAACACTATCCAGCTACCAAACCTGTGTCCTACAACAGCAAACTTCTTGTAAGATACACTGATGCAATAGTAGAACAAAAGCTATGGGAGTAACCACCAACTACATTTATATCAGATTTAAGGCCCATTCCATGAGATGAAACCCATAATTGACACTGCTTTAGTGGTCAGGAACCTAATACTAGATAAGTCATGGGCCCTAGGGGAAAACCTAATGCTATTATTCTGCTTAAGAAACATAGCAATAAATACTTCTAATGACATATTGCCATAATCATAGCTCAGAGAACATTAAACACGCATTAAAGAGACATTTTATTGATTAGATGATAATTTGAAAATTAACTCAAATCCACAATTGGACAATGCATAGAAAGTAATCATCTTTGGAGCACGTGGCCCAAATGAGATGTCTTCATGAACCTATTCTCCTCAAGGCTCAGGGATCTATGTGTAAAAGAAGGTAGAAAGATACTAAAAATAAGAGATGGTGGATAACTCCAAGGAAACAGTGTGCTCTAAAAACAGCAGGACTAATACACATTTGAATTAACAGAGTTTATTACAACATGCACAAGGTTGACAAAAGTTCAAACCAAACAAAATCCCAGGATGGAGATAGATGGAGATAGTGGGTCCAAAATCCTATCACTAAGCTAGTAGTTATTTACAATTAATACTTGCTTGGAAAGAGAAAATCAGTTTCTTCCAGTGTAGAGTTATGTAAAAATTCTTTATTATAAAGGCATACACAATGACTTTCCAACAAAGAGACAAAAGGCACACTTAAAAATATCAACAGTGTAGGGCAGTGGTGGTGCACTCCTTTAATCCCAGCACTTGGGAGGCAGAGACAGGCAGATTTCTGAGTTCGAAGACAGCCTTGGTCTACAGAGTGAATTCCAGAACAGCCAGGGCTACCCAGAGAAACCCTGTCTCAAAAAACCAAAAAACTAAAATATATATATATATATATATATATATATATATATATATATATATATATCAACAATTAGCAAACAGTATTGCAGGACATAAAAATTTAAGAGTCAGAGAATCAATGAGCTTGCTTTGAGACTGAGTCTCTTAGTAATGTCAGAAGATAGACTCATAAAGTCTCACCAATCTGACTGCCTAAACATGACTATAACAAGGAAAATAATAGACATGCCAAAGTGGACATGGAAAGTCTACAAGGCCTCAATCATACACAAAGAACTGCAGATAAATAAGGAATGCTGACAGTGGGAGAAATAGTCATCTACAGGGAAGAGAACACCAACTGGTTATCAAATACCAAATGATCAGCCCTGAAAACATACATCAAAGTGGCATATACAGACTAAGCAGGATATATATATATATATATATATATATATATATATATATA
>JADRCC010167549.1:0-15603 GCA_019843855.1 Hylomyscus alleni | reverse complement strand
TTGGCCCTGTGAAGGTTCTGTGCCCCAGTGTAGGGGAATGACAGGGCCGATAAGTGGGAGAGGGTAGGGTGGCAGACATGGGGAGGGGGGAGGAAACAGGGATTTGTTCTTGTTTTTGTTTGTTCATTTAAAAGAAAATAAAAAAAAGAAAAAAGAAAAAAAAAAAGGAACACTAAAAGGTGACTAACCTCTCAGGGCCTCATGGTAGAGCCACAGTGAGTACACAGAGGGTAGGGTTCTGTGTTGGGGAGAATGCCTTGTCTTGCAAAAGGAAAAAGTATTCTTCCTATCTCTTCACTGTGGTTTTCAGTGAATCACAACCAGAAGTAAGTTTCATTCCTCTGATCAGGAAATAATTTCCCTTTAACATGGTTCAGTAGAGCCCTTCTGAAAGCAACTGATACATCCTCTGCACTCCCAGTGTGGTAACCCTAATATCATCTATGAGATAGGCAGGGAGATTAAATATAATCCAATTCTAAAGTAAAAATTCAGAGATCTAGTCTCAAAACTTTTTAGAAGAAGGAAGTGGTGTCTACAGTGGAGTTGTGGGGACAGCCTCCTGTGTAGCCTACAAGCAAAGGAACTCTTTTAGAAAAAGACAAGAAAGTATATTTCCCTTTTAATATTCTCAGAAGAGAACCAAGGACATTCATAGAAGTGCTATTTTCCAGGTCCAGTTGTTAGCTATCTAGTTTCTATATTCTGCTTTTATCACTTACTCTATGAAGGATAACTAGTATAAAATAAATATTTGCCTAGGTGCAAAGCTACATGTAAAGAGATGTCCACATTCATTGTTGCAGCCAAATTAGCCATCTACAAGTATTTAGTGTAAACAACTCATAGTTTATAGAGCAGTGGTTCTCAACCTTCCTAATGCTGCAACCCTTTAATAGAGTTCCTCATGTTGTGTTGACCATCAACCATAAAATTAGTTTTTTGCTACTTCATACCTGTAATTTTGCTGCTGTTATGAAGAGTAATGTAAACAGTTTTGGAGATAGAGGTTTGTCAAAAAGGTTGCATCTCCACAAGTTGAGAACCACTGTTCTAAGTATGCAATATTTTCATGGAAAACAATTCTCCTTGCAATTTGAGATATATAATGTATTAAAATGAATTCCATTAAATGAATTAACACATTAATGCTTTTTTATTACCCAGACCAAAATACTGAAATTGTGACAAAAATATCCATGGAAGAACCCCTTTTTGGGTCACAGTTTCAAAGGGTTCTGTTCTTGGTGACTTGCTTCTGCAACTCAGAGATATTATGAATGTGAAATCCATAAGTAGAAGAGATGGTTTAGAGAAATGGAAACCTCAGGGCATAGAAGTATAAAGAAGGGAAGGGAAGCACTCTAAGAGCCTACTTTCTGTGATCCGTAACCTACTAGTTCCTTCAAGTAAGTCTCTTCTAAAATTTCCAGAACATTCCCAAACCAAGGACAATGGGGACATGTTATATGTGCACTATAACATATACATAGAGTAATGTTTCATCTCATAGGGAAATCGAATCTCCTGCAGTCATGACTAAGGGTCTAATATTCCATGAATTATATGTTTTATCTGTTTCCATAGTATTCTTGTGATTCTTTTGTCATATTTTTCACCCCCAAAAGAAGAATGAATTCTTGAAATGTGTCTTTACTCTGGTCTTTATCTAAGAAGACTGTTTCTTTGCACTAAGCTGATACTTAAAAGTTTCCAAATATTTTCTGGCTGGCATGCTGGGTGATTGGTCCATTGAAATGTGTTTCCACAGTCTTCTTCTTTTGCAGTTCTCCATGGCTTCACATCATTTTAAATGTTTGTCTGAATTGAACTATATTTGCCATCTGCTGTTCCAGACTCTCAAATGATCTGAAACCGTTGAATTTTGTTAAATCATTCCCCATTATTGCTTTTTTAGTAGTTTCTATAAAGTCTATCCTTCTCCCTTCTCCCCATTTCCTTCTGTCTGCCATCTACATATGCTCTTTCCCTGAGGAAGGAAGTTAACAAGCAATCAGCTTCAAGTGCACACTCCCTAGTCAAACGCTAGCTGATCTATTTTGAAATCAACTTTATTACTTTGCCTCTATTTCACGGTTGTTGTTGTCTTAAGTGTATTCATTTAGTGCTGACGTACAGCCAATCAGTGGCATCTCAGGACCTTTAGTGTATTTAGATCTTTTGATGTTGTTGTTTTATAAGTCCTTTCCTTCTACAGTACTAAAGATTTATTTTCCACCTCATTTATTTTATTACTTTAAGTTTTTCTACTTAGTTTTAAAAAGATACTTCAATATTTAGTGTACATGAAGAAATCCAAAGAAACAGAGACTGGAGAGGTAGCGAAGCAGTTAACAGTGCATTTTGCTTTTGGAAAGGGCCCAGGTTCTGTTCCTATCACACATGTCAGGTGCATAAGATCACTCTACAAGTACAACAATAAAAAAAAAAAACTTTTCTCACTGAAACTTTGGAGGTCCATTGAAGAATTATTTAATCCTCTCTCACTTTCATACTAACATAGGCAGTACCCAGTGTCTTCTCATAATCTGCTGTATCTATAGGTGGTAACATGTTTAAAGTCTCACATAGGTGGAGCAGTTTAAAGAAAGAAAGGCCAACATACCAGTTATGTCCTATATAAACAATATTCCAGCTTTTATACAAGCTTTTATATTGACCAGTTGTTTGTTTCTCCATTTGTGTATTTATTTCTATGTCTTTCAGTTATCAATTATGTATAACGAATAAGCACAGGATTATTGGCATCGACAAAACCAATTTGCTCCAACTTATAATTCTATGGGTTGGATGGGAACAGACAAGCTGCTTTGCTCTTTCAAGGCAACATTAATTGGAACACTCATGAAGTTGCATTCCTCTACAGTGCTGGAGCAACACTCTACAGGGAGATCCCATTCACAGATCTACTGGGTTGAGAAGACTGGTTGAGGTGATGAGCTTATTCACCAGAAGAGTTGTTAGAGAGACAGGTCTGCCAGTAATCTAACAAAGGGTAAAGAAAATCCTCCAGGTTTGTCAGGAAATAGGTCAGAAACTGGAACAATATAGTTTGCTCTACATCAAAGGATTAAAGGAAGATCCACAAAAGATCATGACTGTATCCCTTCCCACCATAAAAGGTACATGCATGCCTAGACTTGAGAAATATTAATGACTTGATAACTATATATATTTACTATCCCCTCCATATGTTAAAGGTATTAATTTCTACAATGAGATTCCTTCAGAGATATTTCCACTCATGGAAGGATTTAGCTCTGACACAGAGTGTAAGCTCTCATTTAAATTAGGGTGGCCTGTCAGATTCCACAGGCTTTATCCTAAAGGCTTTTGAACTTGAACATGCAAGATATAGGACTCACTACTAACATTGATCAACATTAAAGAAATCCAATGACGATATGCACAAACAATGGCAATGAGGTTCACTAAGAGTTCATAGTAATTTCATAACTGTAGTTATGAAACAAAATGTTTTTTAAATAAATGAGAAGAGGAAAATTAAATATAAAACAAAGCACAGCTAATAACGTGTGTTTATATTTCCCAGCATCACCCAAAATGTAGACTGTCTGTGATTTAATAATCCTCAGTCCTCTCTGGCAGTGTTTCTGTGGTCCACGGTCCTCAGCACCATGTACTGTGTAGGCTCTTGGAACCATTCTTAGACCAAACTTCCATTTCCTGAGAACATGTCCCCCACTTCTATTTAATTAAATATCTCATCTTAGTCTATACCTATAAAAAGTTGAGACTCAATTCTTCCTCTTCAGTTTGAACTGTCTTTTTTTCTTTTGGATTCAAATGCAGAACACATCCTTTAGTAAAGTTCTCTTTAAAACTTCATGGGCTAGGGAGACATATACAATTAACTTGGGAGGTGACTTGTAGGAAAGAGAACAACAAAGAGTGAGACTGAATGCTTTGCTTGACATTTGTAGCTCTTGTATCAAGTTTGAAGAAGAGGACTTTATAAGTTACTCTTCCTCTGAGATGAATGCTTTTCCAAATTATCACAGCCAATGAACCAGATTCTTAGCCACACCTAATGTCTGTGTCACCCTCCAAGCAGAACCATTGTTCATTGAAACAGTTGGTGAATGACTTTATGGATAGACTACCTTAATACACACACCATTTTTTAAATGAATGTAACCTGTTCTCTGTGGCCTGAGAATAAAGTCACTCACTCAAGTCAAATAGTTTTGACCATAGCAGGAAGTCTGTATCCAAAAAGCGTGCCTACAATTCATTCCTTGGCACAGCTTAACTGTCAACTCTCAGCTTAGCTATAATGGTGATTTGAGGGTCATTGAAGTACAGCCTTATTACAATGAACTCCAATGTCTAAAAATTTTTCTTGTTTTGGGCTCTTACCACAGTAAGAGCCAAGATTTTAAACTCTACTAAATACAAAACAAACAAACAAACAAAAGACTTTATATATTTATGTTCATTTAAGAAAATACTAGTAGTGATGTATTATTTTGAAATATACAGTCAGTATTTTTGGAGTTATTTAAAATTTATACTGAGAAAAACGTATATATTTTCAGTATTGCTGTAGACAAGCATCTACATAACACTGTTAAATTGATTATTGTTTTATATCAAACAACTTTCATGATACTCATCTTATTGTTATAATATTTTATAAATTTTAAGAAATATGACTAAAAAAAGATATTGTAGGTATTGAAGAGGGGGGTCTCTGGGAGGAGTTGGGGTACAAAAGGGAAACAAGAATGTGATTTAATTCTATTTACTTAAAATGTGTTTTTAAATGTTAAATTCAGACAAATTGAAATCATGTAACTTTTCTCATTATAATGCAATAAAAGTTAAAAAAAAAAACTTCATGGGCTTTCTACAAGCATTCCGAGCCTCAGTCCTTGATTCTAAAACCTAGTGGTTTAAGATTTGATCATTGCAGCATCCTTCTCCAAGTACTGATTTCTGTATCAGTCAGAATTCATTAACCAAAGCAGATACACTGTAAACATGAGATAAAGACTTTATTTTAGGTGTTAGGCTTCTCATAATTGTAAGATAATAAAAACAAAAAAAGGAAAAGATGGAACATTAGAAGAACAACTGGTCAACTCCAGTAACCAGACACAGCAATCTGATACAATTAGAAACAGAACTGTGAGAAAGTAGCAAGTAAAGATGTTTACTAGAAACTTGTTCTCTGCATAGTCATCCAAAACCAAGAGGTGAAAAGCTGGCTACTGATGTTCAGGTGTCAACACTCAGGAAGGAATCTCAATGTAGTGTGGAGGAGAGAAATGTGGGACCTAAATACCTCTGTACTAACTTGGATTAATTACCACAATCTACAGAGAATAATGACTGCCATATCACTTCTAACTTACAAATTTCACACATTTTTTTTTTACATTAGCCAAATTTATCCCAGTACAAGGAAAGTGTTCTAAGCAATGGTGCTTACAGTTTTGAGAAGATGATTGAAGATATTAAAAATCCTTCTAACACAGCCAAAACCAAGAAGCATTTGTAGTAGATAATCTTAACTGTAAACATGATTGGATGCTTTGGAGATTAGTGTATTGAGGTTCTATATATATATTGGGCATGGCATTTACATAAACCATGAGATCATTATGCCTCAGTATCATAAATGGGATAATTCCTTAGTGAAAGAAAATAGGATGTCAACATTGAGAAATTTTGAAAGGTAGAAGGTAGAAGCTAGTTGGAGAAAGTCAGTCCCTGGAGGCTTGTCCTGGAAGGCTGTTTTTCCTAATCACTCTCTTTCATTGTTTGCTGACCAATATGGTATGAAAAGCTCACTTCTATCCTCCTATCCTGGATGGATTGGAACCTAGGAAATGAAAGCTAACATTTCCTTTTACTTGTCTCTGACAGGGTTTGATTACAAACTAAAAGAACACTATTTCCAAAAGCTTATAGTGACTTTCAAACAATATAATGGATGCTTCCATAATAAATTATGAGATAAGTGTAGTCCTGCAATTTGTATATTTCAGAATGATCATTCAATCATGGCTCAAGATTTAGGGTAATAATATATCATCTTTTTAAAGTCTAAATCTGCTATGCTAGGAATATGGCCTTGGGAATGTTGTTTAAATTATTTTCCAAAGTCTAAGAGTATCCATTTTGTAACTATCAAAAATAAATAACAAAAAAGCTGGCAAATGATAGGGAGACAAGTCTTCTCAGTAATGTTATTATTGATGTTAAATCCTAAATCTCTTGAGTATGTTAGTCTTTTACATGTCTAACATCAGATACCAAAGTGCATAGAGGCCTGAAAGAATGTTTCTCCAAGGTGTAACTAGGTTCTAACCTGTGAGCACTTGCCTAAATATTGTTGATTTTTGCTTAATGATAGATTCCATCTAGATTTTATTCCTGCCTTGAATTCAAGTCATTCTGACAAAAGACATAACAAATATGGCTTAGCAATTGTACAGAATCATCAACTTTGCCTGTAAACCTCCTATATTAGCATTGTGTGTGATTTCTTCAAAGCACTTCATTGATATTGGCTGATATACAGGTCTTTACTCTAGAGATGGTCTGGGTTCTTATGTCCCTGAAAAAAGATGAGCAGAGGCACACATGAAGCAGAAACAATTTATTAGCCTGGTTTGGGGGTTGCGGTTGAGCAGATGAGAATTAAACTGTTCAACAACCTACAGCACAGAGAATAAGGCTCTTGTATGGCTTAGCCCAGGCACAGGTTTTGTAGCTCACTTGCATAATACCAACTTTTCTGGACATACTCTGTTACATGTAGTTTTACACACAGCTTCATGCCTTATATGCTTCATCAGCATCTTAAATATCTATCCATAGTGTTTGCTGTAGTATTATGAGTCACAGGTTTTCGTGTAGGTACTCTGGATTGCTTCTACACCTATCTACCCCTGTGTCTAGTCCAGGGAGAGGGTGTGCTCCCAATCTTTCTCGATGTAGACTTTTATATGCTAATTTGGTAAGACTTTATGAAAGGCCTTCCAGACCTCCTGCTCTGTCCCATTCTGCTTCAAGACTGCATTTCTATAATGTATATGTAAATGGTCCTGCTGCCCATTACTGAGAAAAAAAAAAGGCAGAAACTGAATTTTTAAACTGTGTTTCACTCAGAGAGCTAGCAATCTAAGAAAACCATGAATTAGCATCCTAATATTCTGTTTTAGGTCACATCATCAGTCAATAGATTTTATAGGGAGGAAACATAAAGGTGGTCTTGTTTCCAAAGCTTGATCTTGCCCTTCCAGTCAGGAGTTCAGTCCTGTCTCTGTGAGTCATTGTGCCTGTGCCTTTCTCTTTGTCATCTCAAATCACAAAGGTGACATATCATTAACCACATAAACCTAAACACTGAATCCTCAGATTACAAACCAAAGCACTGATTAGTCTCCTATTTCCTAATATAACACAAGTCTTAAATGCAATCCCAATCTCATGGCTTCCATAAATTCTGGGATGCCTTTTTTTTTTGCCCAATCTTGTTTCATTCATCCCCAACAGCCATTAATCTAGAAAACATTCTCAGCACGCTCTCTACACAATTTTCCAATAAAAGCCTGTTCCCCAGAAAAACACGGTTTGGGGTTGTTACTTTATAAAAGAAAGGGATGAGGAGAACAAGAATTGAAGGCATATTTATGGTCAAATATTTTAAACAGGCTTCTATAGAAATTCTCAGAATATACTCAAAACAGAAGTCTAGCATACTGCACTTTCAGCAGATATATGTGGGATACAATATTTAGATGAGATTACCCTACCACGTAAGTAGATGCTATTAATAAAAGACTGAGAAGTAGATAGATAGGTTCGACAATGGGTTCTTTTCTTCTGCTACCCCTGAGTACAGATGTCTGCAGTTGTTTATCACTTCTGCTTCCTTTTGTACAGGGTTCATGGCTGGCGATGCTGTGTTAAGGTAGTAATACCTGCCTCAAGCCTATGATTACACTGACAGTCGTTTCTAATGGAGCTCATTTTTAGCCTCACGCCAACAGAAAATAAGATTTCAAGTACTTTTTTTTTAATGTGCAACAGACTATTTAAAAGCAACGAGAGCCTGCTGCTGTAGTGATGTGAGTGTCTAGCCAAGAACAAAGACTTTTGAGCTGTATTTCACTTTACAGAAAGAGAATAGTATTAGTTTCCAAAACTATCTTCCCAGGTGTTTCATTATTAGAGTCTTTAAACAGCAACTCTATAACACTATCAAAATCATAGAATGGATTGAAGGTCTTTCTATTTGAACTGAGGGCCAGTGCTTCTATTACTGAGGACTATCCAAAAAGATAAAAGATAAAAATATTTTTACTATGTTGAGAGGTATCTCTACCCTTGGATCATTCTTGCTTTATTATTTGTTTTGTGTTGAGAAGTGGTGGGACTCAAATATTAGGGAGTTATTGCTGTGACTCACATAGGAATATCCTGAGAATGTCCCAGGCAGAAATACATATTTAAGCAATTTTTAAAACTAGTATGTTTATATTTTTTAAATGACTCATCATATTCTATTGTGTAAATACATATTTAGACTAGTAAGTGGCTTTATAAAGCTATGAATTAAAGCCAAATGTAAGTATCGGAGTTAATCTCTGCTGCCAGTTTTCAGTGCCATTTTGAATGAGTAGGGTGAAATTGGACATTGTGAGTGTATAATGATGAAAAATGCAGGGCTACAATAAGAAATAATTCTTTTGATTTCTAGAGCAGAATGGCCTATGAGTTATCTTTTAAATTAATGAATGAGAAGATAGAGAATGATTTGAATCTCATCAGTAGCTATTTTTCTCTTTCTCGGAGACAGCAATGAGCCATTCTCTACGGGATTTGAACTTCTGTGAACAAGTCCCTGTAAGCTTCTAAAAGGTCTTAATTTTAAGCTGAACCTTTTAATGATGATTTGTTTCACTTGAAAGAACAAACAAATAAGCAGTTGGACTTCCTGAGAGGTTTTCATTGTGTGAAGACAATTTCTTTCTAAAGCTAAGTGAGTTTTTAACATTTGGGAGGATATGCACATTGTTGAGCATCCTCTTCCCATAAATGATCCCTCTTCCTTCAACTTCACAAGCGGCCATGAAAAGAGAGGTTACGTTCCACAGAAAGCAACTTGGATTTAAAAAGAGAGATATGTTGATTTGAGGAAATGTCCTTCTCTAATTATACTCTCCAGTACTACATAAAGAAAACAAACTTGTCAGTACAATTCTGTTCAATCTAAGACTACAGCTTGATGAAATAGATTTACTTGTTCTGTCTTTTGAAACATACTTTCTTTTTGCTGTTGTGCATATAAACATATTCTGGGGAAAAACAAAATTTCCAGTGGTGGTAGAATCATATTGTAAGACATATAATGTATGGGTATTAGTGTCCCTGCAGCAAACTTGAAAAGAAAAAGGTATATTATATTAGGTGTCTACTGCTGTCCTATAGACCATGACCAAAGGCTATGTGTGAAAGAAAGGGTTTATTTTCTCTTATTCTTCCAGATAGCCATCTATCATGGAGGGAAGTTAAGGCAGGGACTCAAGGCAATCCCTAAAGTGAAGAACTAAGACAGAGGCAGTGGAGGAATGAATGCTGCTTAGTTGTTTGCTTCTCATTGATTATTCAGGCTGCTTGATTTCACAACTGAGGAAACCTAGTTTATGGTGGCATTATACCCAGTGGATTGAGTCCAACCATATTAATGAAGAAGTGCCCCCATAGATTTGCTTATAGGACTGTCTCAAGAAGGCATTGTTAAAATTCTGTTTCCCTCTTCCCAAAATACTCTAGGCTGTGTCATGTATATGACAAAACAAAACAAAAAGCAAACAAAAAGAAAACATGGCAGATGCTGACACAGTAGCACAGCTCTCATCTTAATGGAGGAAAGTGCTTGTTTACTCTTCACCCAAATATTAATAGCCATGTTCCACAAATACAGATTAAGGCTACCCAAAACTTATTGTTCAAAGAAAGAGAACAAACAAAGTAATAAATCAGGGCATTTCCAAAGGATACTGGTGTGCTTGCTTCCACCGTACATATATAAAAATTCAAATATTTGTCGGAAACATTAACAGTATTTACAGTATTTACAGCCCAGGGGAGCAGCTGTAATTCTCAGTTGCTATCTTCAAGCATTCTTAGGTAGCCTTTTGATTGGTGGAACTGAGGAGTTATTAAGCTAAAACATTTCATATGTTTTTTTAAAATGTTTTTCAAGATTTTACTTTATCTGTTATTCAGAAATTGCTAAGTTAACATAGAGAATGGCTACTTAGGAGGCTAATGGTAACCCAAGAAAGACTGAAATTAAACTCAAAGCTCTCTAGATCATTGATGTTTTCATCTGTCACTCAGCCTTTGCAGCTAGAGATGTTTATCCAGGGATTGTCATCCAGAGCTACCATCTCTCAGTTGTTCCAGTGCAGTATCTAATCCCTAAGCTTGCCCATCAGTGACCCACCCATGGTGAAGGATGTTTGATGATACTGTGAACTGCAAGGTCATGTTATTTACTGAAAATACCTCTTTCTATTTGTGGCTTCACTCAGCCCTTAACACATACCTTTAATCTCTCTAACTGGAATACAGACATCTGCTAGAATACACCTTTCATCCCCCCAAAAATGAAGATAAAGTTAGATTGTAGAAGGAAGTACCCATGTTTAAAAGTGGTATCTAATTGAGTGGCAAACAATGTGATGAATCACAGAAAGAGTTGACAGAAGAGGATATGCCCAACTCTCATGAGTAGAAAGGAAAGGAAAACTACTTGAGAGAACTGTACAGAGAGGAAGGAGGCAGTTTTACCAGGAGAGTTTTACAGAGACAGATTTAAAAGAGAACAAGCTAGACATGGGTAAAGACAGAAAGATCCAGAGAGTGAGAAAGAACCAGAAGATTAGAACCTATTGCCAAACTTGGTATGTGTCCAGGGAAAGTAATTCAGTCCAAGGCTGAAAGAGAACTCAGATTGAATCAGTCAGTTTGGAGAGGAGTTGGTACAACTTATTTGTACCAACCAGCCAGAGTTCAGAAAGAACCAGAAAGGGTGAGCTTATCCAGAGGCAAGTCTCAGAGACAGAAAACATTCTATGTCTAGATTAGATTGTACAGAGGTTAGACACTTCCAGTATTAGGCTTAGATTAGCAGACTGAGGTAGTAAACCTTGAAGATAATAATTACTATAGGAGAATAGAAATTACATTTACACATCCATTTTTGCTTGTCTCAGGCCTTCAATGCTCTTCAAAGTGAAGACAGATTAATTAGCCATCCCACAACTAATTTATTCCCATCCGCTAAAAAATCCTGTAGGTTTTTCATGCACCAAAGTAACTTTCCCCATTCTTTCATTTCCCAAATGGTAGTGCCTGCATCATACATTGTATACAAAGGGTCAACCTTCACTGACATGTCAATTTTGGATTTAGAATTTCACTTAAACTAATGCTGGCTCCTGCAATATTTTTATTCATAGTAGTAATGCATGCTATAAGTGAAATTAAAGAAAATGGTAAATTAAAAACTAAAAATTATGCTGATTAAGATGTTCAGAACACTATAACATTATATATATACTACTACCTTCTCCTTGTCTGTTGACATTCTAATCTTTTTTAAAAAATTTTTTCCTTCTAGGAGTTTGAGCATAGTACTTTATGTTGTTTGTGTTTTTTTCCTTTAGTGATTTTATCTGGATAATTATTTATGTGTTATAATTATAGATAAGGTTTTTAATCTAGAAGGCTGAATGTGAATTATTTTTCAACTTCTACTTCCTTTTCTGAAACCTTACATGGATTTTCTTCTGACTGTTGCATTGCAGTGAATTCATTATTGCCTACATAGCTTGCATCCAGTCTTCTATGCTGCCATCTTTCTAAACTGTCAACTATTCTTCCATATTTACCTTATAAAACAACTGATTCAGATCAATCCATTAATAAAAACGCACCCCAGTTTCACCTAATCCTGAAAGTGCTCTCTCTTATTTTGTAGCCTAGTCTCCCAACTTCTTTGCTCTGCGTGTTATTTCTCCTGAGATTCCACGTCTTTATTTTGCCTTCTGATGACTTTGTTCATCTCAATTACTTATGATTGCATCTATTTAATGCTGAGTCCTGCTTGGCCTCCAGTGGAGTTGATGCTTTGCATATTTTACTTTATCTCCCTCCTTCTGGAGAATGTTCACTCTGACAAGGTTAAAGATGCCAGCCATGACAACCAGAGATAGCAGGAATCTAGAAGGTGAGGATGTGTCTAAGTCCTTAGCAAAACTGGTAAATGCTGAGACCTTCGGGACAATGTTTTAAGGCTGTGGGAAAGAACTCTGAAAATATGAGTTCAAAAATGTATAATTTCTCAACTATGCAAAATAGAAGAATGCAATATATATTGTATAAGAGGTTTCATGGACATAGAAGAGCACAGGCAGCTGCTCTGTGAACCCAGCTTGTCAGAAAAGTATAAAGGCAGTTGGGTGGATACAAAGGCAAGCAGATTCCTGAGTTCAAGGTCACCCTTGACAGAGCCCAAGTGTGGTGGAAATAGTAATCTCACAGTGGGGCCCACCCTACTAGTTTAGTCAGTCCTTAACAAAAGCAGGCAAATTTCTGAAGTCTTTTGCAGTGTTAAAAATAAATGTGTACTTGTTGTCCCTTTCTAAGAATTGAGGGGTTAGGGTCATTGGACGCTGATTCATGGGACAATGAAAAGGGAACCTGGGCTAATACGTTAGAACTTGTGTAAACAAAAGACTGGACTTTTGATATCCCAGAGATGAGCTATCCAGAGAGGTTTTCGACTAACAAGAAAAACCTGTGTCTCAAACAGAGCGCTATCTGGAAAGCTGTTTCCAGCAAACTCCAGCAGAACACAGGCCACCCGTTCCTAACCCTCTATTTGACTTTGAGTCATTTGCTTCTCTCCTCTCTGACACCCCTTCCTCAGAAATCCTCTTCGAGCAGAGGCTGGCCCTTGGAACATTAAATATACTTATACATTAAAGAATAGTGCTTGCTGTGTGTGTTCACATGCGTGTGCATGATGCCTATGAATATGCGAGTGCATGATATGTGAGTGTGCCAGTGTGCCCAGTAGAAGTCAAAAGATGGCCTCAAGTGTCTGGCATTGAAAAAAAAAAAAAACTGATCAAGGAAGTAAAGCGAATAAAATCTCAGGCCTTGGTGCAGACAGAATGTTCCAGTTATGCCATTCACTTGATCAAAAGACCAACTCTAAGAAGTCAGAATTATCTTGAGCCGTATTAAGCTATAGGAAGAATAATTCATTCTTTTCTATCCCATAATCCCCACCTCAGATGAAGTTGCTTCCAGAATCACAGGGCTGGAGTGGACCAGCCATGTAGTGTTGTAAATATGGCTGAAATTTTTTGTTTTTTGTTTTTTTGTTTTTTGTTTGGATTATACAGAGAAGCATAACCTATTCCTTTCTTTTTTCTTGTTTCTAAACATGCTTTCCTTTGAACACACTACCCTGACATATATACAAAAATGCACGTACGACATTTTGTCATGTGCCACTGGCCATGCCCAGCTGTTCTTTCTTGGTTCTCTCTTGAAGGTAAGCTGCTGGGGAAGATCATCGACTGGGTCGAGATACCTATCTTAAGTCTCAGTCACTATGCTACCGTAGCTGACCTGTCTAAGTTCCTTTCGGCCCAGAAACTGAAGTTTCTGGCATTTAGCACCTCACAGTAAAACAGCAAGGAATTAAGTAAAAGATTAATTGCTAGAGCCTTTTCCCTCTTGCTCTCTTTAGTAAGAGTAAGCCTGCCTTGCTATTTAAAAAAGACCTGTTCTGCTGCATGGTAAGAAGTCTGCCTGCTCCTTCTGCTTTCTCTGCAGCTTCTTTTTTCCTTTTCCCTCTGCGTTCTGCAGCTGCTCTCTCAACTTTGTGTGCTGCCTTATAATTTCTAAGTTATTCCACTCTGCATTCTCCTTATAGTCTTTTTCTCTCCTCCTGCTCTGAGATAAGCCCTTGCTTCGAATGCCTTATTTCCAATGCTGTCTTTACTTCTAAGTTCTTCAGTTCAGTTCTGCTTTACAAAGTTCATTTTCCTCTCTTTGTCCTCAGCGCTCACACATCTTTCAGAATACATGGTCACATTGTGAAAAGTTCACCACCAGTTTCCTCATAATTGAATAAGAAGTTTACAGCAGAGAATGTTTACATGTGCGTCCATTAAGAGTAACTAAGCATTCATCATTTTGCCAGCTCGGGGTTCATAGAGAGTTAAACACCACATCTTTTGTGACTAAGGTATTAGTAAAGTATTGTATAGATAAACTCAGTCAATATTTTATCTTCTGTCCTTGCACTTCCAGCAAATTGTTAGTTCCCTTTTTATAACCTTTGGTTAATCATTTTACAACCTCTTGGAATGTACTCTAAGTTGCAGATGCCTGCCCGCTGTCTCAGAAGCAATTTAAGTCATGACACTTGAAGACTGGCAAAGATTTCAGTGCAGATTTGAAAAGGACTTAATAGCAGTCCTATTATAAAAGAGCTTAATAATTATTAAGATATTTAGGAATTTGTATAGGTTCATCATTAAGCATATTAAAGCAGGAATCTTACCTACAATGAAATTCTCCTCAGCCTTACCTAAAGGAGTAAATCTGTTATAGATTTTGAACCATGGCAAAACCATCTCAGGAAGATACCTGCTAGTTTTTACCTTCTTGATGGCTCCTGGCAGTCGTGTGGATGCTTGTCTGACTTATATCTGACCTTTAAGCCACTTTACAATGTCACAACCTTTATTTTCTTCTCTTCTCCAGAAAGTTGGAGGTTTTGAAGTTTTGTAGCATGTCTGCCCTGGTGTTTTTCTCTTGAACTCTAATTTAATGCATCCCTAAGCTTTACTATGAGTCCCATTTTCCATTTCTGCTGTATCACTTGCATTTCACCTTAGATAAGACAAAGTTTCTTTGTACTTTTGTCATTGTATGTGGCAGGATAGCTGGCCAATGGGCTTCCAGGATCCTCCTGTCTTTGCCTCCCATTTCTCCTTAGGAGCTTTGGATTACAGAAGCATCTTGAGGAGTCTGCTTTTGAGTGTACTCTAAGGATTTGAGTTCAAGTTCTCACAGTTGTACATTAAGTGCTTTATCCACTGAACCAATAAGTCATCTCTCCAGTGATTTAATTTTTGTTTTATTCTGTACCTGAGTTTCTTGCAATTTTGGGTGTTTGTTGTTTTGTTATGTTTTCTGTAGATAGGGTTTCTTTGTGTACCCTTAGCTTTCTTAGAACTAGAGCTGTAGATCAGGCTGGCCTCCATCTCACAGGCTGCCTCTGCCTCTGGATCTCTACACTATAAAAGCTTGGAAATACTTGTCTGGTGTCAGACCCTTGGACAAGGGACTAAAGTGCATATTTTACACATCAAAGCTGACTGAGTCTCCAGGTTCTTCCAGCTTCTCTCAGTCCCTACCTGGCATACCCTGCCCCAATGCTGAACTTCCTAGCTCAGGGGCTGGGTTGCCTTTCCCCAAGAGGCTCTTCCCTATCTTAGACGCCCCCCCCCCCCT
>JADRCC010167486.1:0-14262 GCA_019843855.1 Hylomyscus alleni | reverse complement strand
AAGTTTTCTTCTATAATTTTGTTAAAGATATTTACTAGCCCATTACAGAGAGTCTTCACTCTCTTCTATACCTATTATCCTTAGGTTTGGTCTTCTCATTGCATCCTGGATTTCCTGGATGTTTTGGGTTAGGGGCTTTTTGCATTTTGAATTTTCTTTGACTGTTGTGTCAATGTTTTCTATGGTGTCTTCTGCCCCTGTGATTCTCTCTTCTATCTCTTGTATTCTGTTGCTGATGCTTGCATCTAAGACTCCTGATTTCTTTCCTAAGTTTTGTATCTCCAGGATTGTCTCTCTTTCTGATTTCTTTATTGTTTCTATTTCTATTTTTAGATTCTGGATGGTTTTGCTCATTTCCTTCACCTGTTTGATTGTGTTTTCTTGTAGTTCTTTAAGGGATTTTTGTGATTCCTCTTTAAGAGCTTCTAGCTCTTTACCTGTGTTCTCCTGTATTTCTTTGAGGGTGCTATTTATGTCTTTCTTAAGGTCCTGCATCATCATCATGAGAAGTGATTTTATATCTGAATCTTGCATTTCCTGTGTGATCTTGTGTCCAGGACTTGCTATGGTGGGAGAATTAGGTTCTGATGATGCCAAGTAACCTTGGTTTGTGTTGTTTATTTTCTTATGCTTGCCCCCCGCCATCTGGTTATCTCTAGTGCTATCTGCCTTTGCTAAATCTGATTAGAGTCAGTCCTTCCTGTGAATCCTGGTTGTATCAGAACTCCTCAGAGTCAGGCTGTCTCTGTGATCCTGTGATTCTGGGATCCTGTGATCCTGGGCTTGTTAGAGCACCTGGGAGTGGAGCAGCTTCCTCTGGGTATTGTGGGACTGGCTGCAGAGCTTGCGCCCAAGGTCTGTTCAGGACACCAGCCCAGAGAGACTGGAAGGAACCCAAGCCACTCTGCTGGAGGACTTCCTGTGTGCCTGGTCCTGCAGGTTCCAGTTACTCCCGGTGTTGGGACAGATGTTGGGTCCTCCTTACCTCTGCCCTGGGCTTTCAAACCGACTCCCAGTGATGGACTTCCTGCAACAAGGCCACACCTCCTAATCTTTCCCAAACATTTCCACTAACTGGTGACCGTGCCTTCAAACATATGAGCTTGTGGGAGCCAAGGTCACTAAAGCCACAACAGGGGTTTATAAATTGCTTTTATTACATATGAAATACGGCTAATATTTTACTTTCATTCTCAGAGGAGTCTTTGGTCTTCATCTTTCCAAGGATGTTCCAAGTGTTCAGAGTTTGTGGACTGTTACAGATGGCTAAATGCATCTTCCATCATGCACTGATCATGAGCCTTAGGGGAGAGGGGTAGATGGTTGAGGTTTGGATGCAAGAATAGCCTTTGTGTGAATTCCCCAGGATGGTAGCATGTTTGGAGGGACTATATTTATATCAAGTGGTGTTAGTGATTTTTTAATAAGTTTGTTACAGTTTTCCTTAGCCCAGCTAGCTCCAAAATAACTGAGACTAGACTATTAAATTTATTTATCTAGCTTTAAGGGCACAAAAACTGAGTGGTATTACTCTATTTAAATACTCTATGCTAATCTGGCTACCTCCCAGCCAAAATCCCTGAGATACTCACATTTCATGACTTTCTCTGCTCCAGGTGTTTTTCTCATGGTGTCTCCTGCATCTCTTCTCATGCCTAATCCCCACTTTCTCTCCCTCCTGCACCCTCTTCTGACTAGGAGGAAGTCTAGTCCTATTCTCTCCCCTGCTTAGTTATTGGCTGGTCATCTCACTTTATTGACCAGTCATGGAATAATTTGAGAACAATGTTTACACATTAGAAAGGAGATTCTTAGACTAAGGATTGCCAGATATGGGGACATAGAAATCAGCATTTGAATAATTCATGGAAAATCTTTACACACAATAGCATTATGACTACATTTCCCCATTTTAGTCCAATAAAAGGATCTTTTTATTTGGCAATTTTGGATAAAGTGTTCTATTATCTATTCTATTTTGGTGAGTTCAAAGTTCTGTATCTAAACCACTCTTTATCATAACTTTCATAGAACTTAAAATATTTTGTTAAATTTTAAACAATTTAAGCTTATATAACAGACTAGAATTTTTTAGTCTTCAACTCCATCAGAGACCTGGGAAGGAATAAGTATTACCTGAGTATTCAGGAAGTCACCACATGGAAGCAGCTTCCAAAATTATAGAAGTGATGGGAAAAGCTGGCTGCCTCAACAGTCCTCTAAAAAATTTCTCTGTTTTTGGAGCATAATCTTTACCCGTCTGACCCAGAATAACTGACAGTCTTGTGAAGGAGGAATTATAAAAGATTAACCTACTTTGTCCATTCAAAGCTCAGCAGTTGACTTCTCTGTAACTTGTTTGTCCAGTTTGGATAGCATTCAGTCTGTAGTTGTGGTAATGGCATTTTCTTGCCCAGTGGCTAGCTTGCCACAATGAAGAAGCTCCATATGGAGGTCATTGATGCTCGTCATCTTTTTTTGAAATGGAATAAGGTTGCTGCCAGGAGCAGACCTGTCTCATTAACAAAAAATGACTTTAGTTTCATAAAATTACCAAAGTAAAATATAATCTACAAGTAAATAATTTACCCCATTTCCTATTATTCCTATATTCTCTTTCAAATGATAACAAACATTCATCACCATTCAGCCCACCTCTTGGGAATAGGGAGTAGTTTTCTTAAGAGTGCTTGCTGCTCATTTGGAGTGTGATTTTTCTTTTTCGAGAGCCCTTTAAAAATAGAGATTTTTACCAGTCTAAAGAAAACTACCTGTAGTATTTGCTTCCCAGTCTCCAGATGCTGAGAAAGTTCTGGGCTTAATTGAAGTCCTGACTGGAACAGTCTGAAAAGTGGACCAACTGGGGATAACAGCAGTCTCTGGAGCTGTCTCAGAAGCAGGTTTTGATGAAACAGCTATTAGACAGTCTACAGTAAGATCAAGCAGAATGCTGGAATGAACATGCTTCAGCATCTCATCCCCATGTGTGAACTTTGTCAAGTCTGTTTGTCTGGTTGCTTTTCTCTGTGAACACATAAGCTTCTAGAAGTAACACATGGGAGGAGGACACAACATCTGTCTGGATACCAGAAGTAACTGAGACCAGCAGGAACAGGCACACAGGAACTCTGCCAGCCCAGTGGCTCAGGTTCCTTCTGGTCCCTCAACACCCAGAGGAAGCTCCACTCCCAGGCACTCTAACATGCCCAGGATCAGAGGTGAAGAGGACACAACATCTGTCCCAACACCGGAAGTAACTGGGATCAGCAGGACCCAGGCACACAGGAATTCTGCCAGCTCAGTAGCTCAGGTTGCTTCCAGTCTGTCTGGGCCAGTGCCCTGAGCAGACCTTGGGCACAAGCTCGGCAGTCAGTCTTACAACATCCAGAGGAAGCTCCACTCCCAAGCACTCTAACATGCCCAGGATCAGAGGTGAGGAGGACACAACATCTGTTCCAACACCAGGAGTAACTGGGACCAGCAGGACCCAGGCACACAGGAACTCTGCCAGCCCAGTGGCTCTGGCTGCTTCCAGTCTGTCTGGGCTGGCCAGTGCCATGAGCAGACCTTGGGCACAAACTCTGCAGTCAGTCTCAAAACACACAGAGGAAGCTCCACTCCTAGGTACTCTAACAAGCCCATGGTCACAGGATCCCAGAATCACAGAACAGAGACATCTTGACTCTGAGGAGTTCTGACACAACCAGGATCACAGGAAAGACAGGCTCCAGTCAGATTTAGCAAGGGCAGGTAGCACTAGAGGTAACCAGATGATGCAGGGCAAGTGTAAGAATATAAGCAACACAAACCAAGATTGCTTGACATCATCAGAATCCAATACTCCCACCATAGCAAGTCCTGGACACACCATCACACCAGAAAAGCAAGATTCAGATGTAAAATCGCTTCTCATGATGATGATACAGGACTTTAAGAAAGACATAAATAGCACCCTCAAAGAAATACAGGAGAACACAGGTAAATCACTAGAAGCCCTTCAAGAGGAAACACAAAATCCCTTAAAGAGTTACAGGAAAACACAATCAAACAGGTGAAGGAAATGAATAAAACCATCTAGAATCTAAAAATGGAAATAGAAACATAAAGAAATCAGAAAGAGAGACAATAGTGGAGATAGAAAACCTAGGAAAGAAATCAGGAGTCATAGATGCAAGCATCACCAACAGAATACAAGAGATAGAAGAGAGAATCTCAGGGGCAGAAGACACCATAGAAAAGATTAACACTACAGTCAAAGAAAATGCAAAAAGCAAAAAGCTCCTAACCCAAAACATCCAGGAAATCCAGGACACAATGAGAAGACCAGACCTAAGGATAATAGGTATAGAAGAGAGTGAAGACTCCCAATGTAATGGGCCAGCAAATATCTTCAACAAAATTATAGAAGAAAACTTCCCTAACCTAAAGAAAAAGATGCTCATGAACATACAAGAAGCCTGCAGAACTCCAAATAGACTGGACCAGAAAAGAAATTCCTCCCATCACATAATAATAAAAACATCAAATGCACTAAACAAAGAAAGAATTTTAAAAGCAGTAAGGGAAAAAGGCCAGGTAAGGGGAAAAGGCAGGCGTATCAGAATTACAGCAGACTTCTCACCAGAGACTATGAAAGCTAGAAGATCCTGGGCAGATGTCATACAGACCCAACAAGAACACAAATGCCAGCTCAGCCCAGTTATACCCAGCAAAACTCTCAATTACCATAGATGGAGAAAACAAGATATTCCATGACAAAACAAAATTTATACAATATCTGTCCACAAATCCAGCCCTACAAAGGATAATAGATGGAAAACTTCAACATAAGGAGAAAAACTATACCCTAGAAGAAGCAAGAAAGTAATCTTTCAACAAATCCACACAAACCTAATTCCACCTCTTACAACAAAGACAACAGGAAGTAACAATTACTTTTTCTTAATATCTTAATATGAAAATTAATATTACCAACATATCCTAATTGATTGAAATCCCAAAATATGAGGAATTTATCGACTGTCATCCAATGGTCTCTATAATTTGGTAATTGGAAAAATAATAATTGGTCCAATATTATACAATCCATATATACTTTCAGCTTGTTTATTCATGATAGTGTCTTGCTGTGTACAATGTAATGGTCCTGAGATCTTGCTTCTCCTATCTCAGCCTCTCTATTAGTAGTATTGTTTATTTAATATTTTTACATTATACTATGGTTTTCAGAACAGCTTACATATTTTAAAAGTATTTATATACCCAAAAGAAATGTAGACAATTAAATTGGGAGGTGGCTTGTAAGAGAACAATAAAGAGTGAGACTGAATGCTTTGCTTGACGTTTGTAACTCTTGTATCAAGTTACCACAGTAAGAGCCAAGATTTTAAGTTCTACTAAATACAAAACAAACAAACAAACAAACAAACAAACAAATAGACTTTGTATATTTATGTTCATTTAAGAAAACATTAATAGTGATATATTATTTTGAAATATACAGTTAATACGTTTGGAGTTATTTAAAATTTATATTGAAAAAAAGTATGTATTTTCAGTATCGTCATAGACAAGCATCTATATAAGACTGTTAAATTGATTGTTGTTTTATATCAAACAACTTTTAAATACTCATTTTTATTGTTATATTATTTTATAAATTTTAAAGAATATGACAAAAAAGGTATTGTAGACATTGATGGGGGGTCTCTGGGAGGAGTTGGGGTACAAAAGGAAAACAAGAATGTGATTTAATTCAATTTACTTAAAATATGTTTTTAAATGTTAACAAATTCAGATAAATTGAAATCATGTAACTTTTCTCATCATAATGCAATAAAACTTAAAAAAAGAAGTAATACATATTTTGCATATGCACATTTATGGAATGTGCAATGTACACAATTGAGCTAAAGATGATATTCTGCTCTCTGTTTCAGGAGGAAGGCATTTATTTTACTTTTATATGTTAGTTTGGATTGTACAACCAAACTGAAATATAATTTTTTTCTATGACATTTGAACAGATAGTATGTAAATTCTGAACACTCTATAGCCAAAGATCTACAGAATATGCATAGCTGAGGCCCTGGCTAGGGACATTTTCATGTCTTTGCCATTCCCACAGTTATTTCCATATGGAGGGATCAGCAAATTATGTTACCTGTCCTGTTTGGTCTTGATTTCTTTCTTCCTGACTATAGTCAAGATCTTCAGGTGGTTTCCCATGGTCAAATCTGATTTTTATTGATTTGAATGGAATCCATAGTTTTTGTTTTCCTGTGGATATAAGAGCATATTCTCTCCTCTCCCCCAACACAACACTGTTTTATAGATTTTTATCTGCCTCTGGGGGAATTTTTAACTCTCTTTTGTTTATTAGGCATCTCTGTCTTGCATCTGCTCCTATATCCATTAAGTGTTCATTCTCAGTTCCATCTAAATGTGATTTTAAGTTTGGTATCTTATCATTTTAGCAGTATGCCAAAATATTTTTTTGTCTTTTCTGAGTTTTCTGTTTTATCTATTGAAGATGATCTGCCATTGACATCTGAGTTATTAATGTTTATATCCAGTGCAGTGTTGTTTAACTGTTCTGCAGACACGTTTCTCCACTGTTGACCTCAGATGGCCAACTTGAATTTGATATCAGGGGCCTCTTGGGGCCTTTCCTTCTTTGTCCCTTGCTGCTCTACATTTATTAGTCCAGTGTTGGCCCTGTATATTCTAAAAGGCTGGGTTCTTCTTTTTGGATTTTCTCTAGAAAAAAAATTGTTTCTAGGAATGCTTTGCCTACAATCCCTTTTAAAATAACCTTGCTTACCAAAATTAAAACTTTTGACAGTTGGATTTCTTAAAACCTGTAGAGATCATCTTTTCTATTGAAGTTACTTACATCCTTACACATTTTTAATTCTAGCCTTCTTATGAGTTGTCATTTAAAATCTTACTGAGAGTGGCTATTGTGTGGCAGGAAGTAACTAAAACCATACACATATCCTCAAGTGCAGAGTGCAAGCAGTCCTCAACTTGCACTCACTTGAAACCTTACCAACCATGCACCCTTCACTGTTCACGAGGACATGGATTAATCTTATGAAGATTGTGCTTAGCAACAGACATCAAAAACAAGACAAACAGCTTGGCTGTCTTATAGGACACTCTCAGAAGAGAGTGGTAACTCTGGTCAGATCTGGTCAAATGTTGAACTAGGGGCAGAATGCCTGGGATTGAATAGAGGATACAGTGGGATTATATTTCTTTTTCCTAGCTACAGTGTAGTAAAGTCCCAAGATTGTAGGTTTACAAATTGATCTCAACATATGCATATGTACATATAAAATATGTATATATTTACTAATTGTCTTAGTCAGGGTTTCTATTCCTGCACAAACATCATGACCAAGAAGCAAGTTGGGGAGGAAAGGGTTTATTCAGCTTACTTCTACATGGCTGTTGATCACCAGAGGAAGTCAGGACTGGAATTCAAGCAGGTCAGGAAGCAGGAGCTGATGCAGAGGCCACGGAGAGATGTTTCTTGTTGGCTTGCTTCTCCTGGTTTGCTCAGTCTGCTCTCTTATAGAACCCAAGACTTCCAGTCCAGGGATGGCACCACCCACAAGGGGCCCTAACCCCTTGATCACTAATTGAGAAAATGTCTCACAGCTAGATCTCATGGAGGCACTTCCCCATCTGAAACTCCCTTCTCTGTGATAACTCCAGCCTGTGTCAAGTTGACACAAAACCAGCCAGTACACTACTACATTAAATTCAGACTAAGACTCTTTGAGAGAGAATCTATGCAAAATATGTTTCACCAGAGCCATGGAACTCACTTTGAGGAAAACTTGGCAATATGTTTACAGTTATTTTATGTGACTTTAAAAAAATTATTTATGTGTGTTGTGTTTATTTGTTAGTATGAGTGAGTGTGTATAGGCACCTGATGAAGTAAAAACTGGGTGTGGATTTAGAGTTACATCTGGCCAAATATGATAGGTTATAAATTATATTGGATGATGACTGTTATCTCCCATGAACATGATATATTTTGTTTACTCTGAAATTATTCATCCACATCAATATTACTGAACATTTGAAGACTACAACTGTTCAGGATGGTGGGAGCTGCAGAAGGGCAGCTGGAATGTGAGGTTGGTCTGAACAATGGAGTTGAGGCAGCATCCACAGTAGGTACCTAGGGCCAGACGGGCACATGCTATGGTGTACACAGTCATAGGGCACCTCAGGGGACAGCAGATGGTCATGAACCTATCATAGGTCATTATTAGAGATGGAGTTACAAGATGATTTGAGCCTCCTGGCATGGGTACTTGGAAATGAGCTCTGCGAGAACACCAAGCACTCTTTGGTTTCAAGCCACTTCTCCAGCCTCTAGAATCAAATTTAATAAATCAAAAACTCCAGAGAGAGCTTACTAAAGGGAAAAGGGAGACTGTTGTATGCTCACAAGGAGTTACCAAGACACACATCCGGGTGGTATCAAAAAAGGGGACTTCATTTTAGCAATTTATTCTGTTTTGTACATTAGTTCAAATATCTATTTTCCATTCCTAGAAAAAAAACACTTTCAGTACCAACAAATATAAATCATGTTCACTGCAACACACATTAAAAAGTGGCTTTGAACTTTCTCTTCTCCTCAACAGAGCAACGCTATGCTACCTGTTTAGGCAGTACCGGGTCTATAATGTGCTTCCAGGAACTATTGCAGGATGGATGAATAGAAGAGGTTGCACAGTGTTTCATTAGAAATCTTCCCTCCAGCTCTCATTGCACATCCTCCTTCACAAGGCTGCGCCTTTGTCCCAGCCTCTTCAGGGCATCCTTCACATCCTTGTTGCGCAGACTGTAGATGACAGGGTTCAGCATGGGGATAACCAGGGTGTAGAAAACAGAGACCACTTTCCCCTGCTCCATGGATGTCAGAGCTCCTGGCTGAGCATACATGACAAACACAGTTCCGTAAAACAAGGACACAGCTGTCATGTGTGAACCACAGGTGGAGAAGAGCTTGTGCCGACCTGACCCTGAGTGCATCCTGAGAATGGTCACTGTGATGTAGCCATAGGAGACAAGGACCACAAGAGTGGTAGACACGATGATGAGCCCACAGATGCCAAACATGACAAGCTCATTGAGAGTTGTGTCAGCGCAGGCAAGCTGGAGCAATGGGGGCACATCACAGTAGAAGTGGTCAATACGGTTGGAGCTGCAGAAGGGTAGCTGGAACGTGAGGCTGGTCTGCACAATGGAGTTCAGGCAGCCACCACAGTAGGTGCCCAGGACCAGACGAGCACATGCCATGGGGCACATAGTCACAGGATACCTCAGGGGACTGCAGATGGCCATGAAGCGATCATAGGCCATGACTGCCAACAGGAAGCCTTCAGTGGTAACCAGAAGGGAGAAAAAGAAGAACTGAGTCGCACATCCTGCAAAGCTGATGACCTTAGAAGAGGAGAGGAAGATGGTCATGGCTTTGGGGGCAATGACAGAGGAGTAGCAAAGATCAACAAAGGACAGGTTCTTGAGGAAGAAGTACATGGGGGAGTGCAGGCTGGCATCCAGGGTGATGACCACGATCATGGTGAGGTTGCCCAGGACGGTGACCACATATAGGGCTAGGAAGACAGCAAAGAGCAGGGCCTGGGTCTCTGCACCTCCCCCAAATCCCACCAGCACAAAGCCTTGCAAGGACACTGCGGAGAGGCTTCCATTTCTGTGGATCGCTGTGGCCATGAGTGGGGACAGATGGAGAGAGAGAGATGCAGGCAGAAAGGGGAAGCAGATCTCACTGGTGAGGTCAGATGTTCTACAGGCTGCCAGAACCAATTCTTGACATGCTGTCCATTCTCCAAAAGCCTACTAGGTGCTGTTATGTGCCAGATGATCTTGAGTGGCCTGACAGGGGGACATTTCCTCTGATTTACTTAGTTCTCGAGAATTTATTGAGCCTTCTTTCTACAGGAAGCTGGGCAGTGATCTGAGGACACAGAGAGACTTCCAGAGCTGAGTGATGGAGTATAGACAGCCTTTCAAGGTCCACATGCCTGCTTAGTCACATGCGCTACCACATCACAGAGACACCCCAGAGCAGCTCCATTAGTACAGCTGCCTGTAGAGATCACCCGGACCAACCAGCCTTCCTTTATTCAAAACGTTTTGAAGGAACTCCTGCCCTCCACACACATGCTAATCATGTCCTTACCAGGAGTTCCTCGGAGTCAAGAGTACAGAATAGCCCTCTTCACGCTTAGACTGAGCCTCTGTATAACCTGCAGGATGCTCAGCAACTCTAGCTCCAAGCCTCATCCACAGTAATGATCAATGTACAGACCTTCTGCTCACTGAAGGATGAAAGTATCTCCAGCTGATGACTAGCTGCTGGAGTCTGAGATGAAGAGGCAGCTGAGGCCCATGTCCTGCAAAACAGCAGGACTGGGTTTCAGACAGATTTGGGACATTCTCCCACTAGATCACATGGCCAATTCTACTTCCTGTCCTACCTCATTTATGTGAGTTTATAAAGTCTTGTACTTTGCCATAGAAAACCAGAGAGAGCTGGCCTCTAGCCTTCTGGCCATTTCACAGCCGTTTTCTCTTATTCATAATGATCATAGATAGCATCAATAGGTTAATGTTGTTCTCTAAGTGCCTGGGTTATGCTTCTGGCTGATAAATCAATGCAGGGAGATGCTGCACTGAGTGATCTGGGTGGAGATAAGAATGTGTCTGTTCTCCACTACCATGGAGTGTTAAAGGCCTTCTCTGGTCTGAGTGGGCTCAACTTCTGTGCCCTCGACTCACCTCCATAGTTCACCCTTACACTGGAGTCAAATACTGGTAGGAGGACATAGACAAATTTTCTCACTGTGAGCTCACAGGTGTGCATAGAGTGACTTTGTGCTCACAGTGTTGACATACCAGTCAGTGGTCACAGTACTGATTGCCTAGGTTCCCACGGTGGTATGTGTGATGTGTAAATGAAAGTTGATCCTTTGTTTCTAGGTGTAACAAGGACAAGCTTGATCTTCCCAGGGTGCTGAGTTAAAAGATTATCTAAGGGAGGAGAGGGATAGGAGAGGCAGAGGGGTGAGAACCGTGCTCTGCTGTGGAAGAGCGGGCAGACATTGTGTCTCCCCTTGGCCTTATCCCTCCTGAGCAAGGACCATCACAGGGTCCTGTGAGCTGGTTGGGTTAACATTTTCAGTCCACCTGCCTGCAGAATTGGAGCTGGTATTTAATAAGGCCCACAAACGGCATACCCCAATGTGTGCCAAAAGCGAAGGGTGATCAGATTAAGCCATGCCAGCCTGGTGGGTTTGAAGCATGGCAGGCACTGTGCACACTGTGTGCTCCACCTGTCTTCTCTCCATCCATATGGATGGTCTCCTACTCCCCACAGGTGACACAATGAACTTACCTTTTGTACTAAGAGTCCAGTCTACTCCAGGGTCACACATCTAATATGCATGCTCCCAGTGCCCCATTCAGAAGAGCCTGTTCTGTGATAGATAAGGAGAGGCAGACATCAGTTGTCTCTGGACCGTCATCAGGTCAGCCATGGAGTGAGGTGACTGTAATTAGAGTTGGACACCTGGGTACCTGTAAGGGACTGACTGTGATGGTTCTGGCTATGGCAAGTTCTAGATCCTGTAAAAAAGAAGGCGTGACTTCCTCATTTGCTGGCTCTCATGTCACCTCTAGCAGGGCATCGTGTGGGGTTGCCTGCCCTTGGGGTCACTCTGCTGGATACAGTGCTCTGCATCTCATAGTGCTGGGGCTTTTGGCCTCTAAAGGCCAATTAAGGTAGTGCTGGCCGCTGGCAGCTGGGACCCTAACTCCCTAGGCCAATCTCTGCTTCCTTGACACTGGTCTCTATGGGTTGGCATGAACCCTGCAGCCCTCTGGAAACCTTGAAGGAACCACCAGAATTACAGTAGGGAAACTCTGTTCCACCTGCATCCAGTGTCCCTCATTCCAGCAGTCACTCCTATAGGGCAATGTTGTGCCACCCTGGCCACAGCCCATTCCCTTGATTTTCTTACCAACTTACTATGTTCATGTGTGAAAAACTATGTAGTGAGCCCTCCCTAGGGTAGATGGCCAGGTCACTCCATCCAAGGTGGCAACTAGAACCACACAGTCTGCTAAGTGCAAATACAAAACCCTTGGTGTTATTAGAAGCCTGGGTAGATGACATCCATCCTGTTTATGTTCCTTTCTGGCAATTTCAGGTTTGCAAAACACAACACAATTTCTACATGGAGGAATTTAAGCCAGTAAGCAATGACCCAACCAGAAGACACAAAAAAGAGAAAACTTACAGTGGCCCGAGTCACTCCTCTGTCCCCCAGCAGCTAGCTGTGTTCCCACATATGCATCTGAACGCCTCAGGGTTTCACTATGTCCTTATGTCACGAATCACACCTATACACAGAAGCTCACACCCAGACATTCAGCTTTCACTTTAAGATCTTTAGTTTTTCTCTGAAGATTGAAGCAACCATCAAGTTTTTACTGGTGATGAAGATATGACCTTCACATCTGAATTCTGAGAGACATTCTGCATGTTCTTTCCCACCCTGGCTAGAGTGCATCATTAGAGTACGTCTATTCTAGGAAGGCTTCCCTACATCGTTCCTCCCAAATTAATATAGTGAGTTGGAGACAATGACCAGCAAGGTTAAATCTGGAATGCAAATTGTAACCCCTGATTACAGGTGTGAACTCCTTGGTGCAGGTATGTGTTCCTATGTATGAATGTAGGCTCCTAAGTGCTGGGTTAGATCCAGGGGGCAGAATGGATTTCCTGCATGCTAGTGTCAAATCTTGGTGAGGGTGCGAGTTTCTGTGTACAGACTTGAGTTCCTAGGGACAAGGTGAAGTACTGAGTGTGAGCTAATATGTATAGGTGTAAGCTCTTGAGTGCAAGTGTGAGCCCCTATTTGCAGGCATGAAGCCCTGGGTGCAGATCTTGATCTCTTATGCGTTTATTGTGGTTTATATTTCCCTGACATATACAACATGGGAACTATGACCTCATACCATCACATTGGGTATTTGGATAATGGGCCAAATATTTTTCTGGGTATTTCTTTGAAGATGCTGTAGATGTGTTTAATGTTGCAGTTTATGCACGAGGTAAATTAAATTTCCCCTTTAAATTTACCAGCCCAAATATCACCAAAGGCCTAGCCATTCTCCTAATACAGGAAGACATCTGCTGCCTTCCTGTCTTGGAGAAGAGACAACAGTTTTGCTCCTTCTTATGATTTTTGAACTGAAAACTTTAGCTTGCCCATGTCTCCTGCAGATCTGGAGACTTGCAAACCACTCTGGCCAGGGGGGCACCCTTTCTGTGTCCTCACTGCCCAGTCAATACACATGGTACTTCCTTTTAGTGACCAGGATTTTGCTACCATAGCTGGCTGCCCCTTCCTGCATCTGTCATCTATTTCTGATTGGCTACTTTATAACACACACCCCAGGCAACGGTAATAATGCTCTTTCAGGGTGCTGTTACTTTGGCAGGCAGGGTACCTGAGCTCCAACAGGAGTGTTACCTCCCCTGCAGACCGTATCCCCAAGCCTAATACCCCGTACCACTGAGATCAGCACCCTACCCATACTCCCCTTGCGACCTGGGGCATAGATGGTTCCATTTACTTTAGATCCTTCCCTCAACTGCAATCCAGGTTTGGTTCCCTCCTGGAAAGACAGCACTCAGGACTTGTTCTTCCTCTCTGCCCTGGCTCTTACTCATGTGCTTCAATTCCCCCACTCAATTGCTGAGCCTTTTCTTGTTGGCTTTTGTGAACTCATTTACATATATAACAGATCCACACCTCTTACATAAATTGCACATACCTCTTCTAGTTCACTGCTGGTCTCTGGCCCTATCACTCCACAGTGACTCCTATAGGACTGTCTCCTCCAGGAGTGCCTCCATGTGTACTCTGATAGTCCTTGGAAACGGAGTGTCTCACAGATGCACACTTTTTTCAGTTTTTAAATTCTTTTTTAATTAATTAATTAGTTAATTTCACATCTTGATAAAACCTTCCCCTCCCCCTCTCCTCCCTGTCCCTCATTCTCACCTCTCCCCCCCCCGTCCCTCATTCTCACCTCTCCTCCCTGTCCCTCGCTCTCACCTCTCCTCCCTGTCCCTCGCTCTCACCTCTCCTCCCTGTCCCTCGCTCTCACCTCTGCTCCCTGTCCCTCGCTCTCACCTCTCCT
>JADRCC010167420.1:0-12388 GCA_019843855.1 Hylomyscus alleni | reverse complement strand
TATACGGATGAATATTTAGAATGCAGTTAGGAATTGTTGCTGGTTTAGTAAAGGCAGCAGTAGGTTGTGTTCTAAGATCCCTGATATCACTAGCTTCAAGTAGTTAGCCAAGTATCCAATAGCAGGCATGATTTCCTTCCAGTTGATCCGGCCTTAATTCCAATTAGAGAACTAATTGTTACCAACAACATGGTACAATACATAACAGGGAATAGAAAAACTCACTCTCTTTGCCTGCTTCCTTCCATCCTCACTAGAAAGTCTTCCTTGGGATTCTGGCATATACTGAAGACTAGCAGAGACTCAGCCTTGAGGAATGAAAAACTACTGGAATCTTGGACCTTCCATACATAGGCAGCCATTGTTGGATTACTTGGACCATAGCCTGTAAAGGAAATGCATGAAAACCCACAGAAATAAGAAAGCAACATCCACTCTCTCAACTAGGCAACAAAACAGAAGTTCTAGGTAGTGAGATCACACACACATACTATAGGATATTTGATTCTGTTTCTAGTTGTGTGGCTCAGCCCTTAGCATACACCTTTAATCCTCTGGCTGGAATACAGACACGTGCTTAGTATAGACTTTTAATCCCAAACAATGAAGGTAACATTAGTTTGTAGAAGGAGGTACCAATGTTTGAAAGTGATGTCTAATTGAGTGGCAGACAAAGTGACAAATCAGAGAAAGAGTTGACAGAATAGGATATGCCCAACTCTCAGGAGACAAGAGAGGGAAGAGAAGCTACTTAAGGGAATAAGACAGGCAGTACAGGAGAAGAGAGTACAGTCCAGGAATACAGCAGAGTTCATGGAAAGCAGTGCGGTAGAGTTGAGAGGGGAGCAGGGCAGCACAGGGAGGGAGAAGGACGCAGCTCTATCAGGAGAATCTTACAGGGACAGACTGAAGAGAGAACAAGCTAGACACAAGTAAAGACAGAATGAGACAGAGAATGAGAAGGAGCCAGAAGATTAGAAAAAAATTACTAGAGTTAGTAGGAGGCCAAGCACAGCAATTCAGGAGAAGCCAAGAGAAGTCAGATTGAATAAATCAGCTGGAAGAGGAGTTGGAGCCAAAACAGCTGAGTTGAACTAGCAAGCCAGAGTTCAAAAAGAACTAGAAAGGCTGAGTTTATTTGGCAGTAAATATCAGAGTCTGAAAACATTCTAGGCCTAGATTAGATTGTACAGAGTCTAGAAGCTTCCAGGACTAGGCTTAGGTTAGCAGGTGGAGGCAGTAAGCCTTGGAGACAACAATTATAACAGGAGAATAAAAGTTACTTTTTATACACACACAAAAATAAAAATAAAAAATCAAATGCTAAACTTACTTTTTAACTGGTGGCACATGCCTTTAATCCCAGAACTTAGGAACACAGGCAGGCAGATCTCTGTGAGTCCAAAGTCAGTGTGGTCTGCATAACAAGTTGCAGGCTAGTCAGGGCTAAACAGTGAGATAACTGTCTCAAAATAAAGTCTAATTTAGAAATAAGACAAATCACCTTTATTCCAGGCCAAAGAGAGATTCCCAACAGTTTATCCAGGAAAAAAGACAAGTCTAATGAATGGATTTAAAAAAGATGAAATGTGGGCAGTGAGGGGCGCATGCCTTTAATCCCAGCACTTGGGAGGCAGAGGCAGGTGGGTTTCTGAGTTCGAGGCCAGCCTGGTCTACAGAGTGAGTTCCAGGACAGCCAGGGATATACAGAGAAACCCTGTCTCAAAAAACAAATAAATAAATAAATAACTTAAATCAGTCTATTCTCTAAGGCTCTTAAATAGTTAAAGAGAATAGGGCTGGTGAGATGGCTCAGCCTTTGGAAGAGCACTGACTGCTCTTCCAAAGGTCCTGAGTTCAAATTCCAGCAATCACATGATGGCTCACAACCATTTGTAATGAGATTTGACGCCCTCTTCTGGTGCATCTGAAGACAGCTACAGTGTACTTATTTATAATAATAAATAAATCTAAAAAAAGGAGAGAATATAATGCAAATTCTTTCCATCTCTACTAGAAAACAAAAGAAAATAACACTGCTCAGCAAAATGTATGGGACCATCATTAGTTTAAATATACACAGACACTAGAGGAAAGAAAACTATACCAATACTTCCCACAATTATGAACACAGAAATCTTAAAAAACAAAAACTGTAGTAGGCTGGAGAGATGGCTCAGTGGTTAAGAGCACTGACTGCTCTTCTAGAGGTCCTGAGTTCAATTCCCTGCAACCACATGGTGGCTCACAACCATCTGTAATGGAATCTGATGCCCTCTTTTATTATTATTAAAAAATAATAAATAATTCTTTTTAAAAAGTGAAAAAAAGCTATAGCTAATCACATACAGTAATATATAAAAACGGTACTATCTCACAGCCAGAGATTATTCTGGGAATACAAAGTTGGCTTAATATTCTGAAAGTAATCCATGCAATCCACATCATTATCAATCTAAATAAACCAAACCACATAATCATATTAATTGGTGCATAGAAGCTTTCAATAAAGCAAACAGTTATTTATGAAGAAAAACTCTCAGCAAACTCAAACTAAATGAAAACTTCCTCCTCATTGTCATTCTGTAACTCTGTACCTCCTCGTCCCTGATATACACCTGGATTTTTGCCCTAAGTAATGAAGAAAAATGTGTCACATCCAATAATTTGTCCTCAAAAAGTAATCTGACAGTTGGAAAATCTATCTGAATGTTTGGTAGATCTTTCCTTGGGAACTTCCAAGGATGTCGAAATGAAGAAGCAAGGTTAAATGGGAAAGGGCTTGGCCTTTTACAACGGGATGTATGCCCAAGATAAAGCCCAAGACGTCTTAAGGATAGTATAGGGCCTGCTAAACAAAGAAAAGTACATACAATCCAAAGACAATATAAGCATACAGGAGAAGTGATGGAAGTGGAAGATGGTGCAACCTTTCTGACCTTTCTTTGCAGAAGATCTTGTTTCCTTTTTTTTTTAGATTTATTTATTACAGAAAAATAATGACTACAAGCCCAATCGCTCCCTCACACATCGAGAATGACGTCATTCTTCTTGATGACATAAACAATAGCTCCTTCCTAAAAGACAGCTTGTCTTCCTTGTCTTTTGTCTAAATCGCTACAACTAGCAGGGGCAGGAAACAAAACAGGATGTGAAAGAGCGTACTATCCCTAGAAAAACAAAACTAAATAATCACTCAAACCCAACAACTTTCTAAACATAGACTAAAATTTATATGTTTGCATTTTCTACTTAATGACCATTGCTATAAAATGAAATTGATTTTCCAGAAACTGAGTTCTAAATTAAGCATAAACGCAAAAGGAAAAAAAAGGAGGAAGAAGAGAAAAGAAAAAGAAAAAAGAAAAAAGCATTGCCATCACATTTAGTTAAATAGACCTTCCATAGGTTATAAAGAAAGTACAGTATTGTAGAGATAAGCACCAGCTCACAGTCATGAAAGATGCCCATTTCTTCATGTAAGTTTGAAGCACCATAATGTGTAAGGAAATGCTGTTTAAACATTAGAATTATCCTGGTACCGTGAGATATGATGTGAAAGGCAATTGATGAGGCAGGCTATAGGACCAACATAGCCATGCCTCCTTCCTGGAGTCCACATCTATTCACTGAATCATGGTTAAACACCCACAAGTCAAAGGCATGAATAAAAAAGAATCTACTGGTTTTCACAAAGCTCAGAGTTTCCTCTGGAAAAAAATACCCATTTTATAGACAGGGTTACTGAAAATCTCATTAGCTAAGCAAAGGTCATTGAATGTTTCAATATGAACGATTGTTTCAGAACAGAAAGAGAGGTCTTGACTTTCTTGGTCCCAAGATATCTGTTGAATGCTGCCTGGAATATACATGAGTGGGGAAGGCCCAGCTGACCCCCAACCCAGGCCTAGTCCTCCATTCTCTAGGACTTCATTTGGAAACAAGGCTAGCTAGTCCAGAAACTAATACTTAAAATGATTTGGACAAATAGGCCAGTGAAGATTCCATAATTACTGGAAGTTTTAATCAACTCATGCCAGTCAGTTGTCATTCAATTTGCACTGGGCCTCAGTGCTGACAAGCAGGGAAGGGCTGTCCTGTAATAAGAATTAAAGGGACCAATAGTCGTTGACTATAGAACAATGGCTATAATCCCCAACAGGGTCCACCGCCACAGTGTAAAAGACAGAACATGCCCCAACTCCTGAGAGAATTCCAAGCACCAAACCAAAGCCCCATCCCACACAGGCACCACCAAACAGTTTCTATTCTCTATAGCACCCAAGCTCTCTGGCCTGTCCATATTCTGGTTATCTCTGTCTCTCGAAAGAAAGCGACATGCCCTATATTACAGCTCCTGTTGTACTGTTCAGTACATCTCTTCCTGACCTTTGACATCACTTGTTCAGGAGACAAAAATCAATGGAGTCTAGTACAGAGGCAATGCTCTCCAGCTGTGCAGCACAGAAACAACTCATGCCGCCTCTCCTCTGCTAGATTTAAAATGGACTAGTTGATAAATGATGGCCGTCTGTGGTCGTAGGTAACGTGTAGTACCATCACAGGTAAATGATTATGATACTATGCTCAGCCTCAAAAAAAAAGAATCCGCTATATATTCTTTCAAAGCATATATGTAGGGGTTAGCAAGATGGCTCAGTGGTTTAAAAATCCTTGCTGCAAAGTGGTTCAGTGGTTAAAAAAAAAAAATTCTTGCTGCCAAGCCTATTACCTGAGTTCCATTCCAAGATCTGCATGGTAGAGATAATCAATACCCACAAATTGTCCTCTAACCCCCGCATGGGCTCTATAGCACATGTTCTCTAAAATGTAAATACATAAAATATAAAATTAAAAATATATACTGCATTATGTCACCAATTTAGTAGGTCCACAATAATAGTGTAAATGTGCTAAGAGAACTAAGACACCTCCACAAGTTCTTCTGTGACTTTCCCCCTTAAATCACTTGCTATGGGTCTTTAAATCGTTAGCTCATACCCTTGGGGCTCTCAGAGTCTGAAGCACCAACCAAAGAACAATTTCCTGGAGCCTTAAAACCAGAGGGCAGATAATAATTAAAAAAAATCCCTTCCTCAACACTAAGCCAAGGAATATCAGGCATCTCAAACTCTTTTCAGTAGGCCAGCTTTTGACAATGCTTCAGCCAACCAGTCAAACTTTGATACCTTTTTTTGTAAACTGTGCAAACCTAGAATCTCCACTCAGTGGGCCCATATCAATAAAGTCAGGCAGATCTTGTTTTATGTTCTTTCCACCACTAGTCCACACCCATAAAATGTATTCTCACACATACTCCCCAGACTCATGAAGTTCTTTAATAGTGTAGGGCACCTCCTTGTAGACTCTACTTTCTAGCAGTCTGCTTTGCCTTATGTCTGCTTATAAGTCTAGAGGCACCTGTTGGTGGGCCCTGGGGGACATCAGTATTGTCTTGCCTGGCATCTCCTTCAAAGAAAGTTACTGCTGGTTTGGCAAACAATGAAGGATTAATTTACTCAGTCACAGGTGAAAAAGGTGTGGGGGATGAGTATATCTGCTGTGGATGGAGAGACTACTTCTTCAGGTGAGAAAAACCCTTGAGAATCAGAGGATTCAAAGTTCTCAGCTTCAGTAGGACCCAACCACACATCCCCATCCCAAGGTGCCTTTACTCATCCTTTACCAATAAGTGCCCTTAGTTTGACCACCAGCACCCTCCGAGGCTAGAACTTGAATGTTCACTGTAGTTTAGCCAGTCTTATAATGTGGGATTAGGTTTGGGTTTTCTGCTACTCAAGCTCTGTGGCTGCCAAAGAGATTTTTCTGAGCACACTCAGAAAACTTGAGACTCTTTCTGTGCATCTGGAGCCAATTCCACCACCGAGTTCATTCTTTTCCTTTGACACTGTATCCTGGGCTACTAGAAATTGGTTAATTTTATACCAAGTCTTATTTTTAGCTTTGTGAATTTATCCAGAAATGCTAGAAACAACCAGCCAATATCATTATTTTCCTTATTTTTCTACAGAGTTGTCAAAAGTTTTATATACAGAGTCACTAAATTCCTTATTGTCCACAGCAAACCCTTCAAATATTTCTAACTCATGGTCTTTCAGTATTCTTCCTTCTACCAGGGAAATCTTCAGTAACTGTGGGTGTTGGTGAATTGTCAAACCTGCTCCAGATACTTAAAAAAGATATCCTCACAATTCTGTTTCTCTAGAGGCACTCCTGGTACTACAATCCATACTGGTCATAGTTCTCTAAAGGTCCAAGTAGACAAACAATGGTTGTCTCCTGACAGAAAGACTAAGGAACCCATAATTGTTCAGTCCACAAGACTGGTTGTCTTAGCAGTCTGAATCCAGTACTGGAGTCCTAGAGAAGTCCTAGAGAGATGCTGGGTTTCAGTCTACATTGGAATCCCAAAGAATTGTCTTCTAACATGAGTGAAGGAACAGGATAGATGAACCTGCCAGCAAGAATCAGGGCAGGCAGACAAAAAAGGGTCAGGGCAGGCAGACAGAAGGCAAAAGCTTCCTTCTTCCATGTTCATCTTGGAAGATGCCACCAGAGGCTGTGACAGCTCATATGTAGGGTGGGCCTTCCACATCAAATGATCCAACCAAGAAAAAAAAATCCCTCACAGGTGTGCCCAGCTGGCTTGGATTTTAGTTAATTCCAGATTTTAAAAAATCCTACATGTAGTCAGGTTGACAACCAAGATTAGCCTCCACATTAATAAAGATTATCCACCTCAATATAGTCTCTTTATTAAGTAGCATTGTACATTGAAATGGTCTTATTTACATGCAAAGCTTATCCTAAGGCAAAAACAGTTCAATAATTTGGAATTTATATGTAATCTGCCCTATGGTAGAACAAAATTAATTTTAATGTGATCTGTTAAATGTTTATTAAACTACTTAACAATGCATTCTGGATTAAGAGACATTATAGAACTTAATATGGATACTATCAACAAAGTAAAATAAAATAATGTCATTCCCACAATAAAAAAAAAAAAAGATTCCTAACTCTTCAAACTGCAGAGAATAAGAGACTGTGGAGTACCCATCCCTAAATGGGCTGGGACATCATCTGTATCACACCCCTATAAGGCTCAGGGATCAACACAGAAGAGGGGAAGGGAAGAGTCACATGTAGGAACCAGAGGTTGGGGAGAACTGCTTTGAAACTATTGGCTGCACACAGCAAGGCCATTGCACATAAGAACTCACAGGCTGTGCCTGCACACCAGACCTACATTAGGTTAGCAAAGTCAACAGTCCATTAATAATAGGGGAGGGGCTCATGAGCTCTCACCCTTAGCTGAGGAAGTACTGACAGTTGATGCCTTCTAGCGGGGAGATGTCAGTTTTCTTCAGGGATGCAGCCCTAGGAAGGTTGCCCACGGCCCAAGAATGGATAGCCCTACACTTATGCCCATCCTGGCAGCACCAACTGAAGTCATTTTTTTTCAGAGAGTGTATAATGAGAGAACAGTACATACTTTTTTCAGACACAAATGGGTAGCTGACTACCTCCTGCCTTACCAAGAAACTGCTAAAGTTCCTGAGGGATCAAAGAAAATAAAGACACAGTGAATGAAGACAAGAGCCATGATGGCTTCGAAGGCTGTGGTGTATGTCAAATTATTCCATTGTAATGGTCCTGAATTCATTGGAAAAAGAGAATGCATGCTAAAATCAGGATTAGTGAAAGCCATGTTGAGTGGGCTCTTTCTTGCTTTAGTCCTTCTCCTTCCTAACAAAAGTTCAGTGGTGTGTTGTCTTAAAGTACAAAATACTCCCAGTGCCAAAGAAACTATTCACAAGTGCTAACATTCATAACAACAATGAGAACTACTCCTTTGACTGACCAGACAAATCGCTCCCATTCCTTTGCATTTAACAGAACTTAAGAAAGGCCTTAATGGAGCTATCAGCTGGCACATCACAAAAATGATTTTTGAAGACAGAATATTGACTGAGTTTTTGGAAAATATGTGAACTCGTTTTCATGAAGCACGGTCAATGTTGCAAAAAGTACAGTACCTCATATAAATTGAGAAGGATAGGATGAGTGGGTGGTTTTTAACTTACTATTTGGCACACTTAAATTATTACTGAACTACATAATTCTTGACAGTGTGTTTTCTAATATTTGACTGGCTTTGATGACACTAAAATAGAATACCAGAGATCCCATTTGTATTAAGAAAGAAGCCAAGGTCCTATGAAAAAAATAAAAATTCAATGCTCAGCCCTTAATAGGATCTCTATATAAAACCGTCCCCTCCCAAAGTTCAGGGACCACTAAAGAAGAGAGAGAGTGCAGAAAGAGTCGTTAACAAGAAGAGATAGATGACTTCAAGTAAATCGCATTTTCTAAGCACACCAAGGCAACCATGCATATGAATGCACAACAGCATTCCTCCTGCCTTGAGACAGCATGCAGAAGCTCTGTGCATGCTCAAGCCAAACAGAAGCCCAGCAGGAAGAGGAGGAGAAGGTAGACATGGAGTCCCACTCCTAGATGAGATGCTGTTGGCAGTTAATAGCTGCTAGAAGCTAGAAGTTGGTTTTTCTTAAGAGCACGGCCTGTGGTAGAATGACTGCAGTCCAGGGGAAGGTCAGACATACTCGAGTAAGTGGGCAGCACAAGTTAGACTTGGTGGATTAAAAAACAAAAGAGGACACAACGGTGGGTGAATGAAGAAGGAAGGTGGATCTAGAAGTTGGGGGAGAGTTTGCATATGGTCAAAATTCTTGAAGAACTGAACCAGGCATGGTTTTGACACCTTTGATCCCAGCATTCAGGAGGTAGGAGCAGCCCAACCTTTGAGTTCAAGGCCAGCCTGATATACAGAGTAAATTTGAGAACTACACAGAGAAATTGTTTCAAAAAAAAAAGGAAGAAAGGAAGGGAGAAAGGAAGAATGAAGGAAAGAGAAAAAAGAAATCCTCAAAGAACTAATATTATAAAAATAAGTAAATAGGGTCTGGTAAGATGGCTCAGTAGGTAAAAGCACTGACTGCTCTTCCGAAGGTCCTGAGTTCAAATCCCAGCAACCATATGGTGGCTCACAACCACCCGTAATGAGATCTGATGCCCTCTTCTGGTGTGTCTGAAGATAGCAACAGTGTACTTATTTAAAATAATAAATAAATCTTTGGGAGCGAGTGGGGTTGACTGGAGCATGCAGAAGTCCTAAATTCAATTCCCAAGAACCACATGAAGGCTCACAACCATCTGTACAGCTACAGTATACTCATATACATAAAATAAATAAATAAATCTTTAAAAAATAAAATAAGTAAATAACTAAAACATAACAAAAAAAGTCAAAGATGAACTAAATAAAAGAAGAAATCTCCATTGCATAAATACATAGCATTTTCTTTACTGGACTCTTTTTTTTTTTAATTGGATGTTTTCTTTATTTACAATACCTCCTTTTCCAGGTTCCCCTCCAAAAAAAAGAAGAAAAAAAAAGAAAAGAAAAAAACTAAAACTAAAACAAACCCCTGTTCCCTCCCCCTCCCCCTGCTCACCACCCCATCCTCTCCCTCTTCCTGGCCCTGGCATTCCCCTACACTGGGGCATAGAACCTTCAGAGGACCAAGGGCCTCTCCTCCCATTGATGACTGACTAGGCCATCCTCTGCTATACACGTGCTGCTGGAGCCATGAGTCCCACCATGTGTACTCTTTGGTTGGTGGTTTAGTCCCTGGGAGCTCTGAGGGTACTAGTTAGTTCATGTTGTTGATTGTCCTAAGGGGCTGCAAACCCTTCAGCTCCTTAAGTCCTTTCTCTAACTCCTTCATTGAGGACCCTGTGCTCAGTCCAATGGATGGCTGTGAGCCTCTACTTCTGTATTAGTCGGTACTGAACTCTTACTGATAGGCTTCTAGTCTGATTTCACATCTTGACTACTGTGAATAACCCCATATGGATATTGAAGTATCTAGATGGTATTGGGTATGCCACATAATGTATTTGAGTTAATGGAAGAATAAATAAAATACTAAAGATGGTTAGCACCAATGCAAAATGAAGACAACAGATTCTATCTATCAAGTTTTTCATAATAGAAATGGGCAAGAAGGGACTTGACAAAAACTAGAGATAGCATCTCACACCCTGAAAAGCCTCCACTTTGAGAGCTAAATGATTTCAACTACCTTTCTATAGCAACAGAGGTCATGTAGGGAAACTGAAGATGCTACAATTCTGCAGATTGTATACTCTAACCCTGCTAACCAGAGTCAGGTTCTTTGGGTGGTATTTAAAGAAAAGGACAACATGCGTAACAAGAGGCTACTTATCTAAATGTTTGTGGATTGTTATGGAGAAAAATACAATAAATTTTAAAACTGCATATTATTTAGCCTAATAATTCTACTTAAAATAATTTGTCTCACAAATATATTCAAATATATATAAAAGGCAAAAAAATTCACAGAAACAATTTGCAATGTAAATACTGTTTTTCAAAGCCAGACATGGTAGCACACACCTATAATTCCAGTGTTTGGAATGCAGTCAGGATGATTGGAAGTTCAAGGTCAGCCCCCAGCTACATAATGGGACTTTGCCTCTACAAAACAAGGGTTGAGGACATGGCTCCTGGTGATATGCTGGACCAGCATATGTTGCAATCTAATTAGATCCCTAGCAGTGAAAACAGTTTGGAACCCACTGCACTAGCTGGTTTTGTGTCAACTTGACACAAGCTAGAATCATTAGATTAGAAAGAGCCTCAGTCAAGGAAATGCTTTCATGAGATCCAGCTATAAGGTATTTTATCAATTAGTTATCAACGTAGGAGAGCCCAGTCCATTGTGGGTTGTGGCATCACTGGGCTGATTTTCCTGGGTTGTATAAGAAAGCAGGTTGAGCAAGCCATGGGGAGCAAGTCAGTAAGCAGCATCCTCCATGGCCTCTATATCAGCTCCTGCCTACAAGTTTCTGCCCTGACTTCTTTTGATGATGAACAGTAATATGGAAGTATAAGCTGAACAAACCCTTTCCTCTCCAACTTACTTATTTATGGTCATGGTGTTTTGTTGCAGCAATAGAAACCCTAATTAAGACACTCATTCAAATGTCTGGAATTTGGAGACTGGTTAAACAATTTTTTTTTCATTTTGGAAAACAAAAATGTGCAATTGGGCAGTTTCATTATTGTGCAGCCAAAGAATGCAATTACACAAACCAAGATAGTATAAGTTGATCATTTTCAGTACTACTTTCCTCCTCCCTCCTCCTCCTCTTTCTGCTCTCTCCCCTCCTCCTCCTCTTCCTCCTCTTTCTTCTCCTTCTTTATATATATATATATATATATGAGTACTCTGTCTGCATATTTGTCTGCATGCCAGAAGAAGGCATCAGATTCCATTATAGATGGTTGTGATCCACCATGTGGTTGCTGGGACCCCTGAAAGAGCAGTCAGCGTTCTTAACCACTGAGCCATCTCTCCAGTCCTTAATGAAGTCTCTTAATGCAATCAAGAGGCACAGTAGGCATGGGATGCACAAACCTGGCCATTTTCCAGCAAAACCGTGCCTTTCTTTGGAGCTTCTTTTCTAGTCTTAGTTTAGTTTTGTAGTGTAAGGAATTGAACCCAGGGCCTCACAAATGCAAGCACTCTCCTACTGAGCTGCATACTCAGACCTGAACTCTGTATATGGTAGAAGTATACTACTAGCAAACCCTAATTTAATTATTATGTGTTAAATACATAAGCAAGTATTGTAGTCACTGGTGATGATTGATTTTCAAGTATTATGTGCTATACATTACTATATTGCTACAGTTATTTATATCTGGAAGCAAAGTGGATTTCTTTACACTAGCATCCAAGATGAATACATGAATAATATATTGCACCAGAATGTCTTGATGGTTAGTATCACTAGATGATGGAAATTATTCAGCTCAAGACAAGCATGGTGCTCGCTTCAGCAGCACATATACTAAAATTGGAACGATACAGAGAAGATTAGCATGGCCCCTGCACAACGAACGATGACACGCAAATTCGTGAAGCATTCCATATTTTTACCCAAAAAGAGGAACACAAAAATCCCTTAAGGAATTGCAGGAAAACACAAACAGGTGAAGGAATTGAGCAAAACCATCCAGGACCTAAAAATGGAAGTAGAAACAATTGAGAAATCACAAAGGGAGACAACTCTGGAGTTAGAAAGCCTAGGAAAGAAGTCAGGAAACATAGATGCAAGCATCACCAACAGAATACAAGAGATAGAAGAGAGAATCTCAGGGGCAGAAGATAACATAGACAACGTGGACAGAACAGTCAAAGAAAATGCAAAATGCAAAAAGATCCTAAGCCAAAACATCCAGGAAATCCAGGAC
>JADRCC010167402.1:0-16629 GCA_019843855.1 Hylomyscus alleni | reverse complement strand
GTGTGTGTGTGTGTGTGTGTGTGTGTGTGTGTGTGTGTGTGATGTATGGTGGTGGTGGGTACATGACTGTGGGAGCAATTCTTTTGGTTAATGGAAGACAGTGACCTTCCTCTAAAAGCTTCACTAGATAGCTCACTATGTAGCCCTGACTAGCCTGGAACTCTGTTCTGTAGACCAGGCTGACCTCAAACTCACAGAGATCTGTCTGCCTTTGCTTCCAGAGTGCTGGGCTTAAAGGCACATGCCACCATGCCCTGCCATTTGTCTATTTTTAATTGGAAAAGTGTTCATGAAATCTTTTGTTCACACCTTTACTGTTGGTAGTATAGTGTGGGTAAACTAGTTACTTAAACTAGTGAGGTAGACTTGTATATAGTACTTGTCTGCCATACATTGTCGAAACACAAAGTAGGCCTGTTCCCTATCATAGTGGTTTTTAGGGTGGCAGCCATGTAGTTTCCTAAGTCTGTCCACTTTTCTGAATTGCTCAGATAGTTTAGCTTCTCCTTTTCTTCTGTCTCTTTTCTAAGCCTCCTTTTCCTAACACTCCTAGGTCCACTCTTTCTCTAAAGCTTCCATCCACATCATGTGGCTGACTCCTGCCATGTGTCTGACCTCCATACCAGCTTAACCCAAATAGCATGGCTTCCTCATCCCACCCCATCCCCCCTTCTCTTCTCTATTTTCCTCTTCCAGGCAGCTGCTGAGATTTACAGCTGGCCTACCCTGGGATTTTTCTTTTTAAACTCTAATCTAATTGTCTTGGAAATTTTCATTGAGTCCACTCTTAAATTGTTTTATTAAGGAGATTAAGAACCCCAAAAAGGGGCCCACACTTCCCTGGCATCAGTAGAAAAATCTCTGCCATGGGCCTCAGATGGCATCTCAAGTCATTCTTAGCCTTTTGGTTAATGGAAGACTGGGGTCTTCCTCTAGAAGCTTCACCAGAACCGGGCATTGGTGGCGCATGCCTGTAATCTCAGCACTTGGGAGGCAGAGGCAGGCGGATTTCTGAGTTCGAGGCCAGCCTGGTGTACAGAGTGAGTTCCAGGCCAGCCAGGGCTATACAGAGAAACCCTGTCTTGAGAAAAAAAAAAAAAAAAAACTTCACCAGAGAGTGACAAGCATGTCTGAGCAGACACAGAGGTAAAGCAGGAATTAAGTGGGCTAAAGGTAAGCTGAAGATAAGTTGTAATTAGGCTCTGGACCTGCCACATCCTAACCTCCCTGAAAAGATGGAATTTCTAATCAATATCAGCTCTGCAGAAGGTTTAGTGTGAAGAGTAGGTGTAGTCCTTCCAAGAGCTTTCATTCACACTGGCTGATGGAGGATCTGTTGCTATTTCTTTTCACTTTGACCTTCAGTCTCATATACAGTTCCCTTGGCCTCCTTTCCACTTTAAGAGGGATAAGAGCTATGAGGTGCTTTCTTTACTGTGGAGATCGGCAAGTTTTCCTAGGGATGCCATCCAACCACTAAATCTTGCTGTAAGTACTTTGCTTTTTTTTTTTAATTAAGTAAGGACTTACTTATTTTACGTGTTTGAGTGTTTTTTTTTCTGCATGTATGTATATGCGCCCTGTTGTGTCTGGTGCCTGGGGAGGTCAGAAGAGGGCACTGAGAGTTGCAGACATTTGTGGGTGCTGGGAACCAAACCTTCTGTTAAAACAGCCACAGGTGCTCTTAATTGCTAAGCCATCTCTCCAGCCCAGTGTGAGTACTTTCTATGGACCTCCATAGGTCCTCTATATTGCCTCCATATTGCCTCTAATAATCTGCCCCACCTCCTTGCTAGAATCTTTGGGCATATAAAAGAAAGCAATGTTCCATTCCAGCTTAAAATAAAAGAAAGATGCCTTGAAATCCAGCTCATGTTTACTTCCTAAAGACAAAGAAACCACCCCCATGCCAAACAGCAATACAATTTACAAGAAGGCTTTCTATGGGCACTGTACCTAATCTTCTGTATTAAAAAAGAATATCCAGACTAGCAAAGGTTTTAGGCTTACTGTGTTAAAAGAAATGTGGGAGTTGAAACGAATGCTAGGATTAAAAGACGGAGGGCAGGATCCTTAGTGATGAGAAATAACAGGGCTTGAGGCTGGGGATGAGATAGCCAAACTGACCAAGATAAGAGGAGGGACAGGGCTGATTAATGTGTGACTATAATTCAAGTTGCCTTGGACACCTAGCCCATAGTAGGGGGGTGGGCTTGCTACTGCTGGTGGCTGTAGCTATGGGAGCAGGGCTTCCCTAGAGTAATCTTTGCTTAGGGTCTAAAAGGCCTGGATGCTCTAATACACACTTCATAAATATTTATAAAACTTCTTTAAAATCACTAGGGAGAACCCAATAGGCTGCTCCTGCCCTGGGGTAGTCCGCGCTAATCTCTTTGAGGAGTATTTGCTTTGTTGAGCTTTGTTCCTGCCACTTTGCTAACTAAACCTTTGCACTAACTGGGGGCAGAACAGAAGGTAGAGAGTAATAGATGTACACACCTGCAAACATCAGGATGACGGCCCTTAGGTTGCTAAAGGAAAGATAATTTCTTTTTAAGTGGCAGTGTGGTGTTTTACTTGTCCTCTGGTGGTTTAGGAAATAATAATAATATTAATATTAGTATTAGTATTGATATTATTTATTAACATAATAAGTAATATAATTATTAATATCAATAATCATCAATATCATTTATTAATAAATCATTAATAATATCAATATCAACTATTAATATTAATAATTATTAACTATTAATTATTAATTATTAAAGCTAGACCGACCTACTAAAGCTTTATTATTAATTATTAATTATTAATATTAATAATTATTATTATTAATTATTAATATTAATTATTATTTTAATGTTCTAATAGCAAATTCTATTGCCGTTGCATCTCCAGAACTAAGACTTGTTTTTTTATTTCTCTTCTGCAAGCTTTTACACCACAAAAGCAAACACACAAACATACAAAAGGAGGACTGTTAGAATTTAGCATCAAAAGAAGGCCTTTGTCTCTAAAACTACCTGGGAGGACAGACTCCTAACTTCAATAATTACCAGTACTTTCCCAACCCAAAACAAAACAAAACAAACAAACAAACAACAGACTTGACCTTATATCGTTACATTAAACAATATTTTTTTGTTTTTACTTTTTACTTCTATGACTTTACTAATTCGCCCTCCCCCACTCAGTTACTTGCTTTTAGAAATCACAAAATTCTGGAGGGCAAACAGCTGAGTTATATATTAATCTCATTCTAGCTTTAAGGTATACAACATCTGTGAGGCGTGGCTTACAAGGATAGCGGTTGCCTAGGTTGCTTTTCACGGAAGTGACGTTCACTTTTGTAGAGGTCATCATCTCACTTGACCCTATATGGATGGCCGCTGGTAGAGATGGCTCAGTGATTAAGAACACTTGCTGCTCTCCCAGAGGTTTTGGGTTCAAGTCCCACAACCACATGGTGGCTCACAACCATCTGTAATGAGATCTGATGCCCTCTTCTGGTGAGTCTGAAGATAGCCACAGTGTACTCATATAGTGAATCCTTTTTTTTTAAAAGCCCACTATCATGTCATACTTATACCATCATTTTGTGACCATACATCCCTTGACTAGCCATGAAGATTGCCTATGTTTGTCCAGGCTACTGATTACTTTCATTCCAATCTCATTTCTTCAAGCTTTAAATCTACCTGATAAATATCCCTAAGCCCTATCAAGGAAGTGAATTTGAGACTTAGCTGTCATACCCTGACACTTAACTACTGTGTGAAAAATTAATTTTCTTTTGAAAACTTCAGTTTCAGTTACTATGCAGATAAATGAATGAGGTTCACTAACAAAAAAAAAAACCCTCTCAATGAACCCCTTATAAATTAGCCCGGATAACACCTATCTATTTCAGGATGTATCTTCCTTCTTTTTACAGAACATCTTGCTGTATAATACCATTGGAAAGTGTGCTGGATAGTTTAGGTCAAGTTGACACAAGCTAAAGGCATTTGGGAAGAGCTAACTTGAATTGAGAAAATATAACCCGATCCAGAATAGCCTATGAGTAAGCCTGTAGTGAATTTCCTTGATGGATGATTGATATGGAATCCAGATCACTGAGGGTGGGACCACCCTTAGGCAGGTGCTCCTGGATACTTGAAGAAAGCAGGCTGATGAGCACATTAGCAGGTCTCATCAGTGCAGCAGATGGCGTCTGCATCAGTGCCTGCCTCCTGTTTGAGCACCTGCCTTGATTTCCCTTAGAGATAGACTGTGATGTGGAAATACAAGCTGAAGTAACCCTTTTCTCCTAAGTTTCTTTAGGTCACGGTGTCTTATCATAGCCACAGAAACTGTAAGATAGAATATAGTGAGATTTAATTTGAATATCCATCAGTTCACTTAAGGAATACAATACAACAATTTTCAGTATATTCACACTACTGTGCTGCCGAATCACTATAATTGATTTGGGTACATTTGTATCCAGTAGAAAGAAGCAGGTTGGCATGCCTAAGCTCCTATCGTCCTAGTCCTAAGCAAACCTCAGTAGATCTTCTATCTGTACAATTTTTCAAACGTGGAAAACCGTCTCCTGCAGTTTATTTATCACGATGCTGTAAAGATTTGTTCGTATCTATCAACATCTATAGTCCAGCATCTGCCAGTACCTCATTGGTTGTCAAATGCTATTCTGTTACACGCTTTGTTCACATTTCAGATACACATACTGGCAAGGATATTCAGCAACAGGGCCTCTCATTCATTGCTAGTAGGAATACAGCATGGTACGGCTCTTTTGGTAAACATTTTCAGCTGTGTTGATCCCAAAAACCTATGGGAAAGCTGGGATGGGTAGCATGTGCTTGTAATAGCAGCACTGGCCTTGCTCACAGCACTGAAGTTACAGACCTAGGTAGGGGTCTGGGGATTCAATTCAGGTTGTATGTTTAAAGGGAAGGCACTTTGCAAACTGAGCCATCCTCCCCAGCACAGTAGTATCATCTCGATGACAATGCTTTTAATAAGGCTTTCTTGCTCACTCACTAACCATGTGCGCCTTAGAATCCTCTAGTAGCCTCTTGATTGGCCTCTCGTTTCCAGTAATTAATTCCCTTGGTTACCAATTGCTCTGAAAACTACAAAAATCTGGCCTTTCAGAAAGGACTAGTTCTCATGGTTGGAGGTTTTTGTCTGTTTTGTTTTAAGTCAGGGACTTCATTTGTAGCCTAGGCTTTCAAGAAAATAAAATTATACGCTGCTCCAGCATTTGGAGTGCCAGGACTATAAGCATGTGCCGCACCACGTCTACGTCAAGGTCAGTATTGATATTTATTTTGAGCGTAGGAAGCCTCCTCTCCTTCGGTTTTCCTCAACAGGCTAGCCAGACAGCAATAAACTACCCTTACCAAATCCATTGAATTACTTCTCAATTGCTCCCATCATGACTCTGGAGCAATCTTGGCCTGAATTTCTCCAGTTGAAAAGGAACTAGGTTCACCTCAGATAATAATAGAAGATATATTCTTTATGGCTTCCACATTTCCAAGGGTGAAATATCTGATCAAGGGCTATGGATCTGGAGACAGGAAGCTTAGTAGCCTTGTCTCTAAGTGACCTTTCTATTGTTTGTCCTCTTCATGGTGAGACGAATAGCTGTCTAAAGTCCTCTCTCGCCTTACCTCTGTCAAAGTAAAATAGTAGCTTCCCAAAAAATTAGTTTATTCTTAGTCAAATGTGAGGAGCAATGGTCTAGAAACATGGATTCGGACTAACTTAAATGACATGTTCCAAAGTGAAAGAGGCTGCATAACTTTCATAGCTAAAAAACAAGAAAAAAGTTTGAAATGAATCCACTCAACAAGCATGCTGACTTCAGATGTTATCGCCTGGCATTCCCAGGTGTCTCACCTTTAAGGCTTAGTGGAGACTAGATGTCTACTCAGCTTACTGATAACATTCCAGGAGTTTTACCTAATGGCCAGGGGGATGTTAAGACAGACACGAAAGCTGAAAATATGTGGCCATTTAAGGGACAAAGATAACCAAGATAGTATTGTCCCTTCGACCCACAGCATTCCAGCCCTTCATAATGAGGCCATTCCTGCATTCCAATACTTTGACAAAAACCAGTCAGTGGGATTGTTCTAGACGCAGCACTGTTGACAAACTTTGCTCTGCATTGCTGATCCTGGGGATCCATGTCTTCAGGATAAACAAAAAAGAATAAGTAGGGGCCCAGCTTTCTCTGCACTTGCACATCTATCTCTGACTAGAGGTTGGATGCACAAAGGAGTCTCTACCTTTTGGTTGCACTCACTCAGCATTCAGCTTTAGTCAAGGGTCAGCAGTGCCAGACCGAGCAATGCTGATATCCTTCCCTTCCCCAGAAGAAAGTTCCAGACTTGAGGTTACACTGTGCTTGTTCTCAATTGCTTGGCAAAGTGCAGTTTGTGACCCACAAACTCAGGTAGGAATTTTGGGGGACAGAGAGAGAGGCCTAGGTCAAATGCCACATATTTCTCCCAATTTTCTATAAATTGTGTTGAATCCATAATTTTTTTTTTGAGACAAGGTTTCTCTGTGTAGCCCTGGCTGTCCTGGAACTTACTCTGTAGACCAGGCTAGCCTCAAATTCACAGAGATCCACTTGCCCCTGCCTCTCCAGTGCTGGTAATAAAGACATTTGCCATCATACTGGGCAATTATTTATTGATCTATGTTTTTAATACTATTTAAATAGGTTTAATGTGGTTTGTTCCATCATGGAACTTTACTAGTTTTACTAGAGAACAAGACTGCAAAACTCATATTGTCAGGGTAAAAATCAATCTCCTAGCTATTTCTTATTCCTACAAGACTTCATTAGCATATAGGTTAGGAGCTCCTGTTCTATGTGGCCCAAGACATACCATAAGCAGTATCTACTGTCTCACATTAATTAGTGATTTCCACAAACATATAAATGCCATACTTGCCATATCCTTTTAAAATTTCCACTGTATTAGCAGAAACATAGTATAAAAAAATACAGAGTAATTTAACTGAATGTATAATTACAGAAAAGAGCTGTATATAGGCAACCAAAACTCTAAAATGGGATCTGGAGAGTTGGCTCAGCAGTTAAGAGTTCTGGGATGTAAATAAGAGTGTGCAGTGTTCTTTTAGAGAACTAGTCAAGTTCCCACCCCTGCATCATGCAGCTCACAAATGTCTGTAAGTACCAGCTTTAGAGGACCCAATGCCCTTTTCTGACCCTGTGGATACTTGCATGCATGGTACTCACACACACACACACACAATTAGGTATTAAAAATGAATGGTAAATGTGGACATGTGGTACTAGCACAAAAAGGGCTCAAATATTGTCAAGCAATAAATAATTAATAATACAGGAATGAATAAGACATGCAGCTTGGAACTTAAATGAAAACTGAGCGATAGATTAGAAACTAGACTACAGGGATTTTTAATTCCTATTTTGCTACTTCTTATCTCTTCTATAGCTTTTCCATTGTGCAATTCTCTTGTTTGTAAAATGGAGGGTACCATTAGCACCTACTTCCTAGGGTTATTGTAATTATCAACATGCTAACAATAATGCTTCACATATAGCAACATTTTCTTAGGTGGTTTACTTTCATTACTATTTATGTGTAAGAAAAAACAGGTTAGGTTGTCTATGCTGGTTTATAAGACCATTTAAATAACTTTTGTGATTCTAGAGATTGAACCCAGAGGCAGGGTCTCCTTTGTTTCTGCTGCTTTGTTGTGTGTTTTTGCCTGCACCTCCTATTTTGCATAGGGGTGCTAGGATTACAAATGCTCTTTTATGTGAGTTCTGCTGGTTTCAGGGATCAAATTCAGATGGTCAGGCTTGCACAACAATCACTCCAACCTGCCGATCCATCTCCCTGGCCCTGCCATTAGTGGTTTTGTCAACTTGAGAAAACATTCGAATTTGTCTGGGTTTCTGTTTCTCAGTTGGTAAAATGAAGTTCTTGGATTAGATTATTTCTTATGTTGTTCTGGTTTTCTCAAAACATGATCTGTGAAAGCATGAGACTTTAGACCATATCTTCCTCTTTGACAAATCTAAAACTAGGTGAATGCCCAGGGAGCAGAGCTGTAAAACCCAGTGCTCATTTAAAAAAAAATCACAAACCCACTAATTGATTTTTTTTGACTCATGCTTTATTTTACTCATTTTTTTTTTGCCAGCTCACTGTATTGACTACATACATTAGTTTCCAATCAGTACACAAGTGAGTATTTTGTGACTATGCTAATCATTTTTTAAATGCTTCAGAAATTCTTCAGGTAGCAATATCATGAATGGAACAAAGTTGTGGTGATTTTATTCTAGGTCATAGTCAATATTATTTGCACCTGAGCATTACACCCAAGCAGGTGTTATTAACATATTGACTGTTGCCTAGCAGGTGATCAAGAAATGGATGATAAGAATTTTTTATAACAGTAAGTGGTATGATAGCTTTTAAACATGACTAGAATTATTGAGCACTTCTCCTGAATGAGATGACATTTACATTCTATCTACTCGAATCTTAAAAGAGGTCTTTTGACTGCTTCTATTGATTGAGCACAGTGGGGCTTCCAAAGCTGAATCATAAAAGGCCATATAGCTTCCAGTTTACATACAGGAAACTGTTGCTACTGAAGCCCTGAGATAACTACATTGGTATGCTACATGTGGATTCTCTGTCTCTTGGCCATCTTAGTTCTAGCATCAGGCTTTTTGTCACCTATGGGTTTTCAAGTTACTCTAAACTGAGCTGTTCACTCTATGATCACAGACACTGCAGAAGAGAATAGTCGTTACTGTATTATTTCTGAATACTTGACCACAGAATCTCTGTGCATACTTTTATAGTTCACATCAGTGAATTCTGAGCTGGTTTGTTTACCATTAGTGGATCATGGCAGAATCACCAGTCATTCTTCAAGCAATAGTACTACATTAGTTATTTTTTTATTGCTGCAATAAAAGATATTACCAAAGCAACTTAAAGAAAGAAAGATTCATTGGGGATTTCTAAGAGGGATAATAATGCATGACTATCATGGGTGAGAGCATGGCAGGGCAGCAGACAGACAGTCAGGCATGAGACTAGTGCAGCAGCTGAAAGCTCACATCTCAATCCACAAACAGGAAACAGAGAGAGCTAACCTGAAGTTATCTAAGTCTTTTAAAACCTCAAATCTCATGCCCAGTAGCATACTTTCTCTAGCAAGGTCACAATTTCTAATCCTTCCCCCAATAGGAATCATGTATTCCAGTGCCTAAGACTTTATGGGGGATATCTCATTCAAACTACCACACACACACACACACACACACACACTCACACTACCACCACCACCACCACCACCACCACCACCACCACACAATGGTGAAGCTGATTTATAACCAATTTATAATCAAATCAATCAAAAAGAGTTTTGGTCAGCTGGACATGGTAGTGCACATCCTTATTTTCAGCACTTGGCAGACTGAGACAGGAGTATCATAAGTAGGAGGCCAGCCTTCTCTATACAGCAAGACTGTCTCAAAACAACAACCACCACCAAAACAACAGAGTAGAAGTATAAGAAAAGGTCAGAAAATCATTGCATAGCTATAAATCAGCTGTTTGTTTTTAGATTTTCAAGACTAGGTTTCTTGGTGTAGCCTCCTTGTCTGTCTTAGAACTCATTCTAAAGAGTAGGTGGACCTCGAACTCACAGAACTCACCTGCCTCTGCCTCCCAAATGCTGAAATTAAAGGCATGTACCAACGGTGCCCAGCAGCCATTTATTTTTAAAGAATGAATTTCACATAAACTTTTTATATTTCTGAAGTCTCCAGATGGATGTTTGGTAATCATGGACCTGAATTTCCTCAGGAAAAGGGAGAAAAGCCCATTATCCAGTTGAAGCTTTTTGCCAGCAGATAAGCAAGAATTCTAGCACAGTTAACAACTATTTAAGGTCTTCCTCTGTTCCCAACTATCCAAGCTGTAAGTTTTTAGGATTTTCACCAGAAATTACATGTGAAACCTTAGTTGGTCCTGATTTTTTTGTGTTTAAAAATTTTAAGATTATATTTTAGATTATGTATATAGGGGTGGTATGCACATTAGTCAGTGCCTCTTGAGGGTGCCAGATTCCCCAGGAGCAGGCCAGACATGGGTGTTCACAAATCAACTTCTATTCTCTGCAAGAAGATAGATGGCTGAGTACCAGAGCCATCTCTCTAACCTGTTTGTAGTTTAATTAATCAATTAATTATTTTCTATTAATGATTTTTGTGTGCATGTGTATGCACATGCCATGGAGCACATGTGGAGGTCAGAGGACACTGCAGAGCAGTTTGTTTGCCCTTACTACCATGTAGGCTCCAAGGATCCAACTCAGGTCATCAGGCTTATAAACAAGTGCCTTTACCCATGTCTTTTGCCCACTCCTGGTTTTATTTTATCAATTGTGATTCCATCAAAGGTACTTCCTGGATTACTTTATAATCTCACTTATCAAAAAGAGAGAAAAAGGGAAAAACATTTTTTATTAACCTTTTGAAATGTAGCTCAAGAGCCCCCAAAATGGTATCTATGACTACTGTTGAGACACGTTTCTCTTCGAGGAGCCAATAGGTACACATGAGTACATCTTACTTTACTCTGATATCCCATGGGATGCACACCCACAATTTTCTTGGCCCTGTGGAATTGCGCCTCTTTCCTTTCAGTGCTGATATCTTGGGACCTGAATCCATGATCCATCTGAGTCATTATTCATGAATGTCTCTGACTGTCACTTGGATGATCTGCCAACTTTGCTTTTGATTTTATGGCCAGAAATCCACAAAGTGTTTGAAAAGGGCTACTGGTTTCAAATTTAGAAATCCCTTAGACACATCCATACCTGTTCCTAGGTTAAACTAGGAACTTTATTGGTTTAGTTCAGAAGGCAGTCATGAGAATAGATCACCCAGAGTCTTGAGCCCCCCCAAACTCTCAGATATACTCAAGATAAGCCTGAATAAAATACCTGGAGAAAAGCTGCTCCTCAAAGTTGCAAATGCTAGGTACAAAACCCACTAGACACAGCCACTTCTATACTCTGCTGACTTCTAAATTCTAAAGGCATTTTTTTCTTCTCTTCAGCTATCTCTTAAAGGTGCTTTCTGTTTTTCCCATATTAGGTACTCTCTGTGAAGTAGTCTGCCTTAGGCAAAGGAAACTCTGCCCCTGAATGAAGTTTTACCAGTCCTCCGCTCCAGTCAAGAAGTCTAACAACTTTTCTCTCAGTGCTATTCAAACGATGAAAGGCCAAAGTAGGTGAATTTAGGCTCCATATATTTTTATTTTATGAGAAGTTGAAATCCCAGCAGCTGTGCATGTTTATTTCTTTAAACTTTGCACTGGATAGGACAGTGATTTCCAAGACATGAAAGAAATCTCTGTGAGGAGAACCAGAGGGAAAAATAGCCACTAAAGTACAAGTAAAGAGCAAATTTTGAGACGATGGCTGTCACTGGATGGGGTGGCATTGTCTGATCCAGGCAGGGATATTTTCCAGATTTTCACTAGATGGGTGGATTATTCCTCATCCAGAAGTCTATATATCTTTTATCTCTTTCTTCCAGATACACAAGCAAGCACTAAAAATATAGTTCGTCTTCACCATAAATTAGAAAGTAAAAAGCTTTTGCCTCAAATGATACCAAGAAAGGCATTTTTGTCTGTAAGGTCACTTCCCTTCTGCTATTTAGTTCTTAAAATAGAAAAGATATTGCTTTTAATCTGAATGACTTGGTTCATATTTTGACTTTTGTGATTTCATCGTGTATCTAATAGTGTTAAAATCTGTCTTTAAGATATAAATTCTCTATCTTTTTTTAAAAAAGAAAAATCATACCATAGTTTGTAATTAAGAATTGTTTGTCAGCCGGGTTGTGGTGGCGCATGCCTTTAGTCCCAGCACTTGGGAGGCAGAGGCAGGCGGATTTCTGAGTTCGAGGCCAGCCTGGTCTACAGAGTGAGTTCCAGGACAGCCAAAGCTACACAGAGAAACCCTGTCTCGAAAAACAAAAAACAAAACAAAAAAAAAGAATTGTTTGTCTTTTGCTCCTATCTGATGTATCTGGGGAAAAAAAAAAAAAGTATTGTTTAATGCCCAGGCTGGAGAGATGGCTCAATGGTTAAGAGCACCGATTGCTCTAGCAAAGGTCCTGAGTTCAAATCCCAGCCATCACATGGTGGCTCATAACCATCCATAACGAGATCCGACTCCCTCTTCTGGAGTGTCTGAAGACAGCTACAGTGTACTTACATATAATAAATAGATAAATCTTTAAAAAAAAAAGAATTGTTTAGTGTCATAAAATAAACAATTTAGATCAATGATTTAGCTTAAAACTGACTAATGATAGATCTAAATGAAAGCTACACCATTTTCAGTCTTTAAAAAACCTGTTTTTATGCATGACTATGTATGCATTGTTCATATGCACTTATGTTTTTACATTATTTATTTGGTGTTAAATGAGTGCTCAAGTAAATTGAAATTGTTAAAGTTAGGCCAAATTCATTTCAGTTCATAATGTAACAGGAGTTTAAAGGTTAAAAAAAGGTCTTCACTAGGTACACTTGACCACCTGTCCTAATACAGCAGTTAGAGAATAGTAATTGCCAGGTCCATTGTTGGGGTATTAACATAAACCTTAAATTAAAATTTTAAAAGAAATGGAAGTAGTATAATTAGACAGTTCTGGTTCAGATGTTATTTGAATGATAACTGTCTTAATTCTGGTTCTATGAGATGCTTCAAGTAGTCCCTGTTGCTTAGGGGGGGATGGGTTGGTTTTCAAGAGATGAATATTCTACTTCCCAGTGTGACCCTGTCCTATTCCAGGGTGCTGTTCCAAGGACTAGAGATACAACTTTTCTCGGTGCTTTCAGCTCTTCTTTTGTAATTAATATGCTTGCATCCAAAAGTAAGGAAGCAACTCAAAGAAAAATAGATACAAAACAAAGCCAGAATGCCAGAACTTTGTCTAGCTTTGGTTTTTGGTTGCCTTGTAAGCTCAAATGAGATATGAATGCTTTAAAATAAAAATACAGGGGCTGGAGTGATAGCTCATCATTTAAGAGCATTGGTGCTCTTCCAGAGGCCTAAGGTTTGATTCTCAACACCCACATGATGGCTCACAACCATCTATAATTCCAGTTCTAGGGAATGCAGCAGGAGTTTCCCTGTCCAATTAATTTAAATATTAGTGTAGCAGGAGCCCTGTGATTGGACAGGGAAAGGGGAGGCAGAGCTAAGAGTTGTAGAGACAGGGAGTGACATAGGAGAAAGGGGAAGGAAGGAAGATGGAAGACGGATAGGGTGATTTAGATTCCAGGTGGATTTAAATAGCTACAGGTAGATATAATATCATATAGGGATAGAATAATTGGGGTAACTTGTCTAATCTAGGTGGACAGCTTATACCATTATCAATTGGCCCTGAATTTATTGTGTGGGCATCTTGTGTATTGAGAATTTATTGATAAATAAATCTGACTGATTAATTATATCCTTCTAGAGTTTTGATTTACTGAGTTAAGGGGATTTGTGACAACTAGCTGCTGGAGGTAAATGGCTGAGAAAGTACGGGCAGTTGTACTGAGACAAGCGAATCGGATCTGGGAGGACCATGATCTGACAAATATAGACAGAAGTGGTGAGACCTCCGTGGGGCAGAGAGTAGCTGGGTGTAGCACAGGAACTGGTGGTTCTTTTTAATATTTCCTGCAACAAGGGAATCCAATGCCCTTCCTTGACTCCTCTGTTAACCAGACATGCATGTGGTACATAGTCATACATGTAGGGGGAAAGGCCTATATTCATAAAAAATAATAATAAAATATTTTTAAAGAATCACTTTCTAGGTGCCTATCAGGATAGGGCTTAGATTTTTTTCTGGTTATTTAAATTTGTTGTTCCAAGTGTTTCCAGGGCTGTTAATATGCTTTTGCTATAGTTCATACACAGGCTCCTAAGATTCACTAGAGAATACATTTGTTTATCAAGAAAAACGTTTTCTAAACTTTGTAAAGAAAACAAAACTGAAAAGAATCATCACATAAAAAAAGAGATATAGGAAGTTTTAGGTGTAAGGTATTTTGGGCCAAAGGAATTTAAAGAGGAAAAAAACCAAACGCTTTCGGGCAAGACTAGTTTTTGGATAGTTTTGTCATAAAATAAAATATATTTTTTTAAATTCAGAATAAAGACTGGGAAGATGGCTCATCTAATAAAGGTGCTCATGGCCATGATGGAAGACCTGAGTGGAATCTCTGGACCTTTACTTCGGAGGGAGCGCACTGACTTATGCAAGTTGTCCTCTGACCTCTACATTCTTTTAAAGTTTAAACTAAAAGGTTTAAACATGTTGTAGGTGCTCTGATTAAATTATAAGAAGTTTACAATATGGGAGACTTTAAAAACTTAAAGATGGTAGGCATATGGTCAAGTTTAGTGTAATGACAGAATCCCATGATAAGATATTACTATTTATTTCATCTGTCCGTCTGTTCCAGACAATAGGAGGAAACTCCAGGAGCAGACAAACGCTCCTGGTTACCTTTCATATTTGACTTTTGCTCTTCTTAACAACACAGACAAAATGGAGACAACCAAAAGGCCCAAGGGAAAAGATACAAGTAAGGAAAGAAACCCAGTTAATATAATAGTTCTGGTCCTGAGGAATTATATATTTCCTCAAGCAGATTCTAACTGATTGCCTCCGAGAGAGCCTAGGCTGGAAAGAGGAGCTTAAAGGGGACAGGTTTCTTGCACACCACAGGAAACCAAGGTACTGGAAAAGAACTGCTCTTGATGGAGTTCTAAAAAAACAGGGTTACACTCCTCCACAAAGAGGAAAACCACTGTAAGAGACATGTCCTATGTCATGTCTGGAAAATGGGCCTTCAACTCCAATTATGGGCACCCTTAAAGATGCTGTCCATGGTAAGGGCCCTACTGGCATGACTTAAGATCTCTATTATATACCCTGCATAATTTCAGACTCTGACAGGCAAAAATGCTAACATTTGGTGGCTTTGTTCTCTAGGTTAGTCAGCACTTCAGGATTCATTTGTAAAAATGTTTGTGTAGTAACCAATATTTATGAGAATGTCCTAAAATCCAAAGAAGTTACTTTGGTCTGCCATATGGAAACTCTTGATTAAGAAAAGAAGAGAGAAAATTGTGGCTAAGTTGGCCATGGTGCTTACAAGCTCAAAGAGCTTACAATTTTATTTTGAGGCTATAGACACACTTTTTAAAAGTCCACAAATTAAGTGCAAGCCTGTCTTAGTCAGGGTATCTATTCCTGCACAAACATCATGACCAAAAAGCAAGTTGGGGAGGAAAGGGTTTATTCATCTTACACTTCCACACTGCTGTTCATTACCAAAGAAAGTATAGGAACTCAAGCAGGTCAGGAAGCAGGAGCTCATGCAGAGGCCATGGAGCGATGTTACTTACTGGCTTGCTTCCCCTGGCTTGCTCAGCTTTCTTTCTTTCTTTCTTTCTTTCTTTCTTTCTTTCTTTCTTTCTTTCTTTCTTTCTTTCTTTCTTTCTTTCTTTCTTTCTTTCTTTTTCTTTCTTTCTTTCTTTCTTTGATTTTTGTTTTTGTTTTGTTTTTTGTTTTGTTTTTCAAGACAGAGTTTCTCTGTAGAGCCCTGGCTGTCCTGGAACTCACTCTGTAGACCAGGCTGGCCTTGAACTCAGAAATCCACCTGCCTCTGCCTCCCAAGTGCTGGGATTAAAGGTGTGCACAAGGGGCCCTTCCACCTTGATCACTAATAGAGAAAATGCCTTACAACTGGATCTCAAGGAGGCATTTTCTCAAGGGAAGCTCCTTTCTCCTGGATAAATCCAGCTTGTGTCAAGTTGACACACAAAGCCAGCCAGTACAAAGCCCATTTTAGGCAGAAACAGAATAAAAGGTTCACTCAACAAAGATGTGTCTGATAGATTCAATAGATCCTGTTTTCTTAGCAGATACGAAACTGTTAAGAAACTTCATGACTTGTGGTACCTGAGTAGATACATATTGAGTACTCTAGTACAAAAGATAGTCACAGTCCAAAGGGAGGAAATTAAATTTTACTCAAATGCTATCAAGGACATGTGTGTGTGTGTGTGTGTGTGTGTGTGTGTGTGTGTGTGTGTGTTGTGTGTGTGTGTGTGTGTGTGTGTGTGTGTGTGTGTGTGTTTGCTGGTACCATCTCAAGATGAATAAAGGTCTTTCTTTCCCACCCTGGCTAAAAGAACTTTCCCTTAGTCACCCTTTATTTCATGTCTCTGTTCTTCCTCCTTAGGCCTTTTAACTATCTAAAATGATCTCATACATCTGATTACTTGTTTGCTTTCTGTTTGTACCCATCATAAAGGAAGTTGTTTAGTAACTTAGATATTAGCAAAAGAACTTACATGGGAATAGCTAGACCTGAATAGTCAAGAGAAAGTGACTTTATTAATGCATGAATTTTCTCTTTTGAAGCAAGTCCAAGGTTGTATGAATGTTGACAAGTTCTCTGGTGCCATGGACCGGGTTCGTTGTGGGGGGGG
>JADRCC010167397.1:0-18159 GCA_019843855.1 Hylomyscus alleni | reverse complement strand
ATATATATATTTTGGACCATATATATATATATGGTCCAAAGTGGGGTATTAGAAAGAAAGGTGGCTTGAGAAATAATCTTTAGCATTTGTTAGAGGACTTCCAGGGTACAAAAATGTATTTGTAAACAATACATGGCGCTAAAACAGTTGTCTTAATTACTTTCTTATTGCCATAAACGTACACCATGACCTAGATATGGTATAAAAGAAAGCCATTGATTGGCAGCTTGCTTACAGTTACAGAGAGTTAGCCCATGAGCATCATCACACAGAACCTGACAACAGGAAGGCAGATATGCAAAGCAACAGCCTGTGACAACTCACATCTTATTAGACAACTGGAGGAAGGGAGAGACTGGACCTACCTCAGGCTTTTAAAATGTCAAAGCTCATTCCTTGATGGAGGCCGCAACAGGATTGCTTCTCTAAGCAGTTCCACTAACTAAGGGCCAAACATTCAAATATACAGCTTATGGGGCCATTCCCATTTAAACTACTGTAATGGTATTTGAATATTCATGAGAAATAAAAGGTATTTTGTTGTAGACTAGAGGATACAAATAAAATACTAGCTCGCTATATACAGCGAGTGTGTCTTTATGGCTTTGCTGAGTGGCATGTGTACTGCTGGGAACATATTGATTTCACTAGACTAGGAGGAAACCATACATTCTGTGTTAGCGTGTGTAACCACCCAGAGTGATGGACCTTTCCTTTTCTGAAAATCTCCCTGTGAAAATCCTGGCCTGTACTTTGAGAATGCAGGGAAAAATATCTAAAGACCATCCATTTAAAAGACATGGTTGGGATCAAGGCTTGCTCTAGCATAATACTTCTTTCATAGTTCTCCAGTTCCCCTAACACCAACGACTTCACTAGAGTGGCTGAGAAAGTTTCCTTACTTCTGATAAAAAAATAAAAATTTACTTAGGAAAGTGGCAGGGGATACACGTGCTTGTGAAAGACTGGATTCAATGTCTTTGTCACCTTGCATAGTGTGGAAATATTTTGATATCTCTAAAATGTTTTGACCTTAGCTAGTTAAATTTTTGACAACAACAGTTCATAAATATTTATTGTACAGTCCAGCTTTTATGAGTGTTTGGTAAACACCTATGATGGAAAGGTCAACAAAGCATGACTCAAGAAGATTTTATGGGACAGTGTTATGATATATTGAATCAGAGCTCTGATTTCTAAGGAGTACCTGGAAATGAGTTTACACAATAAAACAGAACAGTTACTGCCTGGAGAGTATATAAAGTATCATCCCGATCTGTGCTGCAGATGTTTGGGTGACTTTTATTACAGGTACTGGATGGTTTCTATCTGCTTCACTGGTTATTTTTAGAATCTTTATAATATCATCTTAAAAATTAACATTCCAGGATGATAGCCTGACTATCTGGTAAATATAGATTGTGAAGGAGTAAGTTGCAAATAGAAACATTTTCCGAGAGTCTATCATTTATAAACTAGTGGTTTATCATCTGAGGAATGCTTCTAGAATAAAATGCCCGATTTCACAAACATTATCTCAACAATTTTGTGTCTTTTACATTCTCTGTGTTATTCACTGTGTGTTACGAACATGATTTGAATAACAGGATCTAGTGCCCCGAGGTTAATAACTCCATCTGCTGCTCGATCACTTACGTATTTGATGATAACCATATTTTATAGTATTTTCAACATGTTTTCACATCTATTAGGAGAGTCTTTGCTTACATCAGTCAAACAAATAAAAAACATTTCCCAGTGAGGACAAATTCATTTGGAATATTCCTGTGTAAACATTGGCTCAAATATCTGAGTTCAAACTAGGGGCTAGCTTTTCACCTGCACAGAAGACAGATGAGTCATTTGCCCCAGGTTCCACAGCTTGTAAATGACAGAGTTAATAACAGGACAATGGCTTAAATTTAAAGCCTGGCTTTAATCACAGCCTGGGAATGAACCCGTTTAAACCCACAGTTCCCACAGCATAATGTTTTGCATCAAGCAGCCCACTTCTTGGAATAGAATTTGTGGGCTTGATGAAGCCACAGGGACAGCTAAGTATTAACTTCTTTCTTTACAGTCATCACTTCCTTTTGAGAGGGAGGTGTGATTGTCATTATCTCATCTCATGCTACTTAGATCAAATATAAGATAAGAGCCCTAAGTATAAAATGTGTATTAGAACATATTCTAGTTTTTCTTTCCTAATTTCATGGGGAAACACTCCCACCCCCACTCTCACCACTGTATTGATTCAGAATGAAAGATTCCAGATTCAGAACTGTTTTTGAAAAGTGCAAAGAAAGACTATGGGATGCTGGAAAGAAAACTAAACAGGACTGCCTAAGGAAACACAAAGTGAGGGAGGTATTGCAAGATGCCTAGCAAAGAGCAGGAAGACAGAGCCAATGCTCATTTCTGACTAAGAAGCACAAAAGAATATTAAGGCCATAAGAAAGCCATGTGTCAAGGGGATGGGCAGAAGGGAATGGGCGAGGCATTTAGTTCTATGATGGAATGTGCCATTTACATATGCGGCGGTCCACATTATCAGAATTCTGACTTGTCTTGATTCAGTCCTGTTATTAAAGAGAAATGAATCTTTACCAAAGCTAAGCATAAGGAAACAATAACAGCTGGGCAGTGGTGGCACATGCCTTTAATTGTAGCACTTGATAGGCAGGGGCAAGTTGAGTTCTGAGTTCGAGGCCAGCTTGGTGAACAGAGTGAGTTCCAGGACAGCCAGGGCTATACAGAGAAACATTGTCTCAAAAAACCAAAAAAACAAACAAACAAAACAAAACAACAATAAATGCTCAGGGTTTTTAAAGAAAATGTTTGGTGGCTTACCAACATATCTATTATAAACCTTACTTCCTTAGAACGAGGTCTGATACAGAAATTGATAATAGCAATATTGTGCATACATTATTCAAGTGTTATATGCTTTTACAAAGTTTCTGGGTTTTTTTTTTCTGACTTTGTTGAGTTATCTAAACTTTCTTTCAATTTTCTCTCTTGACACTGTAAATAATAATAGCATCCATTTCAGAAACTTATTGTAAGGAACTTAAGTAGGTTAATGTCTAAAAGAAGCCTGGTGATATGACCTAATAATTGAATTAGAGTAGCGCATTAGAAACAACTTAGTTGAGGGAGGAATTATTTGGACTCACATTTCAATGGGGTTTGGCTTCTCATGATGCGGAAGGTCTGGTGAAGCAGTTTTCATCAGAGCAGAAGGGGAAAAGAGAGAGGGGAGACTGGCAGTAGCTAACTTTTCCTTTTCTTTCCCCTGTCTTCATGACACTGGGACTCCCCATCCATTAGATGGCGTCACAAATTCTCAGGTGGATCTTTCATCTTTGATTAATGTCTCCCAAAGTCATACCCAAATGAGTTTCGCTGATCTCCTAGGTAATTGTACACCCACTTAAGATGATCTATCATCACTTATGAGGACCCAAGGAAAAGAGATATTGATATTTGTAACATTAGACACTAAATACTCTTGTTATGGTATCCCATATACCAGTTCACATGGTCACGCTCTTTGCATTTAATTCTGCATTCATCCCAAATGAAGTCTTACGGCAATTTTTACTGCATCTGCAAATATTTCCTAAGATTTTAAACAAGTGAGGCATCAAAAATACCTCAACTATATAGAAAATGTTTAACCAGACTTTTCAGCTCAATTTAAGATATGTGACAGATTTCAAATGACAGTAATAAACTAGTGGCACCAAGTCTCTTTTGGCATGGTGTTGTGAAGAGTCAACATACAAAAGCCTGACCTAAACCAGGGTTGTCTCATAGCACTGCCTGTTGTGTGTCCTGGGCTGTCTGGCCTCCAGCATTTGTTGTTTGTCTCTACAATCCTCAGTACACCCTGAGGTTAACTGTGGCTTTGCCTGTTTCAGCATCTCCTAGGGGCTCTTCAGCACTGTCATTTTCTCACAATTTGTACAGATCCTGTCTCTCCTGATAATGCCCATACTCCAAATGCCAGTGTTCTCTAGTGACCTTTCCTTCAGTTTAGGTTTTTCTTTACTTTATTCTTCAAACAGAATCCAATTGTAGATACTGCATACATTGGGCCACTTTGACATTCCTAGACAAATATTACTAATACTTTCCCACTTCTGATGCCTTATTCTCCTGGTTTTTTTTTTTTTTTTTTTTTTTTTTTTTGTGTGTGTGTTGTTTCTTGTGATGTTTGTTTGTTTGCTCATTCGTTTTTGTAAAGGAGGGGGCTTCATCTACGTTTCTCTTACAGAGCCTCTGGAAGACATGCTGGGAAGAGATGCTGCTGAGTGAACCTACAGGAAAGAGTTCTTGTTCTTACGTTGTATAAAGTGCATCAGATGGTTTTGCTAGTTGCTTCCATGTTGAACTCTGTACCAGATATTAACCATGGCTTAAAATACACCCACATTTAAATAAATTCATTATTTTTTTTGTTAAACCTGGAATAAAAAAGTGAGAGATCTGCTATAAAGGAAGCATCATGTGAAGGTGGGAGGGCATTTCTGACATAAAAAATGTGATAAATATTAATTTTTATTTAACCAGGTTTAAAAAATTTCATTTAACTGTAGATATAACTTTGTGAAATTCAGTAAGAATTTCCATCTTAAGCAAGTACAGAAATTGACTTGAGTGCTTTTCTAGTCTTCCTCCACAATCCCCCACCTTATTAAGACTAGGGAAAAAGGAGCCAGGCCTGACTTGGGGAGGAAGAATCATCCATGAGTTGAGAAGGGGCCTGCAACACATAGGTCTTCTCAGAGAACCCAGGGACCAACCCTGACAAATACACTTTTATTTTACTTGGCTGACTTCCTTTTATCATCTAGGACGGTCTGCCTGATAATGCCAGTTCTCCTTTAATAGGTTTAGAGATCAACAACTTCTCACGCCTTAGACAAATCACCAAAGTTACTGTTTTCTGAAAAAAAAAAAAAGAAAGTAAAAGAGAAAAGAAAGCCAATTTAAACAAAATTGTCTGTGTTATCCCAGCACCACTCTAAGAAAACCTAGAAGAGGCAACCAGGAGAGAGGCATGCTTAGGCAGCAACCACTACGGAAACAATTCGTTGATAAGAGGAGTTCACAGTGTGTGTGTGTGTGTGTGTGTGTGTGTGTGTGTGTGTGAGGCTGTGTGTGAGACTAATGTGAGGATGTGTATGAGGCTGTGTGACTGAACTGGAGGCTGTGAGTGAGGGTCTGTGTGAGGGTGTATGTGAGGGTATGTATGAGGCTGTGTGTAAGGCTGTGTGTGAGGCTGTGTGTGAGGGTGTGTATGAGGCTGTATGTGTGTCTCTGTGTGTGTGACTGAACTGGAGTGTGTGTGTGAGGGTCTGTGTGAGAGTGTGTGTGAGGGGATGTATGAGGCTGTGTTGAAGGTTGTGTGTGAGGCTGTGTGTGAAGATGCATGTAAAGGGGGGTATGTGGAAGACATATGTGGAGGATATGGAGTGATTAGATTTGGTTTGGTTATTTCTTTAAGCAAGCTACCAATGAAGATCTCCCTATGTGAGGACCTAACGTGCCAGTAATACCTATTACAACAACCTAGCTCTGAACATAATAGGCTAGTCAGTTTTTCTAGTCTTTCCTTCCCCCTCCCTCTCTCCCTACCCCCTCTCCCTCCTTTTCCTTCTTTCTTCCCTCCTTTTCCCTCTTTCTTCCTTCCTTTCTTAGTTATATTCTTATCATATCAAGAACTACACGAATATCCCACGATGATATTACACTGCACAGTACTTATTTGTAGAATGTAGCTTATATAATATTTTTAAATGTCCTGAGATTCAGAAGAAAAACAAAAAATTTAGTTCTTTGTGAGTAGTCTGTGGTTTCTTTTGGTGTCATCTGCTGTGTCATCTCCTCAATCGAATTCGGCAACCCCGGGCCTAGAGATTTAGTATTGACTGTATGTGGACTGAACAATTGCTAGAGGTGCCAGGCAGCTCCCTTCTGGGAAATGCATTGACCCTATGACTTGTCAGCGGGAATGTTAGCTCTAGCTCTTCTTTGTGGGTGCTTCTCAGCGCTGAGAACATGAAAAGAAGAGCACTCAGCCACCTTGTCTATGAATTCTCACAGTGCAAAGTCCACATCTGGGTAAGTTCTCCAAAGTCGGGTACTACCCTGGTCACAGTGCAACAGAGTTACAAAGAACGGAACTGAGCACAAGTTACCCTTCAAGTGGGACATTCTCTACTGCATTCAGAGGAAGCCAGCTCAACCTGCCTGCTCGCTCACAGTTCTTAACAAGTCCCTTTGGCTGATGCAATAGTAAGAAAAAAAAATCAGCCTCAAGATGTTAAGAACTGTGATTTTGAAAATACAAAGTTAAATAAATGTAATGTGCATAATTGTAGTACCTCTCTGATTTTGCTTCTTCCTTTTGAATTCCTGAAAATAGATCAAATGGCTTCATGAATGGTGGGCAAGTACTCCACTACTGAGCTATTCCTCTAACCTCTGCTCCTCACTGAATGCTTGGAACAAAACTTCCTGTGGAATCACACTGGGATTAAAAACAAGACAAAAAACAAATTGCATATGTCAGGGTCTCTTAGGATTCTCCAGGAATGTTATCTAGCAACAACACTACTCTGGAGGCCTAATTGATCCTAATTTTCAAACATATTGGGGATGTTACTAAGGGTTTGAGTATATGTTGTATAGCTTAGGAATTAACGAGAACTAGATAGTTAATGAAGAAAACAATATCTATTTATTGATAGTATTTTTAGTGATGTTTCACAAATTATAAAAGCTATTTTGGGAATATCTAAACAAAAAAAAATTCTAAAAAAAAAAGCTGAAAAATTCTCCAATCTCACAGAAATAACTGAACTTGAGACATTATACAACAGATAATAAAAGTCAGCTCACTGTGCATGGCTGTTATTTTGAGCAGTAGGAGACTCAACTACTGCTGAACTCCTCTTTCCCCTCAAGCCTGTAGTCATGTTGCTTGTTTGGAGGGCTCCTGGGTGCTTCTCTGATTAGAAGTGAAGAATATTGTTATTGAAACAGAGTTGTAGCCCTATGTTTGGCTTTCAAAGTCCTATATTCCTGGAATGTCACAACACTTCTGAAAACACATAAAGCATTTTTGTTATGCTTAGCATGAACCATGCAATACTTCCATTTGGGGAATTTATTTTGATGGAAATAGCTCATTAGACCAAAAAATGCTTATTTTGTTTTCATTGCATTTTTTTTAAAAAAAGAATCTGTACCATTTTGCATAGCATGTGCAGTTAAAAGCTCCGTGTAGCAGACTTTAAGCTGTTTTCTCTCTTGCCTTTCAGAAACAATAACAGAAAGTGTAATTTATATAAAATAGGCCATAATTTGCTCAAATATGAATACATATGAATTTGTATCCACCTGTATTAATTATAGTAGAGTTCATAGTAATTTATAATGCATTAGAAGGTTATTTTTTGAAGAGAACTTATCCAAAGCCAATGGCAACCTAGACTTGTTTATAGTAATGCAGTAACTGCATGAAGACTTGATTTTTTTGAATTCTAATCATATAATTGAAAAATAACACTTAACATTCCTCCAAGCATGATGAACTCATTAAAAAGCTTTTTATTTGTTATTTCACAGTTTTCAAAATAATTATGTTTTGAACAAAATTTTAGCCATTATTTTCTTTACTAGTTTATAAAGTAACAAAGGTAGAGTTGTGTCCAAGTTAACTAGAAATCGTTGAATTATACTGGATCCGGGATCCTGTTTAAGAGTTATCTCTAGTTGAAAACTTGTATCATATTGTGCTCAAAACTTAATAGTTGGGCATTTCCCTTTGTATAAAAGAATAAAGCCCAGCTTTTTAAAAATGCTATTAACGATGTTGAATTCTCTGTTCAACAGAAATCGGTGAATTTTTTATCTTTTTTAGCAATTTCCCCTTACTTTACCCAGCTGTATTAAATGTCACTATGGACTGAAGGTTGTTTAGCAAAGTGAGAGCCATGGTGCTTTGAACGCCCATCTGGCCCAACTATAGTCCTTGTCTGCAAAATCTGTAATGTCACCAAAATCAGGTATTCAGTTGGGACGTCATCCAAGGAAAACAAAAGCAGCATTAATGAGGCCATTTGGCTGATGTGACATAATTCTGGCTGTCAGTATTATCTCTTTTTTGGGTTCCCACGTGCTTGTCCATAAATAACAAAAGATACATTTTACTTCTGCCCCATTTTACTGCTGCCCCATACTACTGCACCTTTTGAACACGCAGAGCTCTCTGTGTCAGTAGGAAGATGTTAGGCGCCGGCCAATGTCAGCCACACAAGCATAGCACATTGCTCACCTATGCATGCGCTTGACTATACGTTGCCCATCCCACCGTACCCTCCCCGAAAGGGTGACGCGGTATCAGCAGGCACTGCTGAGCCAATGACAATGTTGGCAGACATTGCTAGCCAATCAGGCATGGACACATCCGCACAGGAGAGCTTAAAAGCTGACTGCCTCATTGGTCGGGGTCTCTCTCTCTCTCTTAATTCATTGAGGGCATTCCCAATAAAGTGTGATTGAGAAGGATCCTGGTGTTGGCATCCTTCCTGCTAAAAGGGGGAACGCGACAGGAAGATTTAGATGTAGAAATATAGTTGCATCTTCTTGTTTCCCATGAAAGAATTCCCTGCTCTGTGAGTGACTGGTTGAACAACCTGTCTCTCTTGAGACCTTCCTTTGAATCGGACCTTTAGTTTATCCTTTAGTCCATGCCGTCTCCTGATAGAGAGACGGTGCAGTTAGCCATTTCGATGATGGATAATTTTGAGGGGGTCCCCATTAAGGGAAAATACTTATACATTCAAATAACATGGCAGAACCCACTTTGGTTTGTATTCATGTCTATTGAAATGACAAGGCCACATCGCGTAATAATGTCACTCCCTGGGACAAGCATATTCAAGCCACCACAGAAATTTGATCATCTCTACAGATTCTATACACAATATTTTGATGCACAGGAGTTGTTAGGATTGAAGAGAGCTAAAGCACAGTGAATAACTTCTGCTTGGTAGAATACCTTGCGTGGTAGAGTGAGTTCCAAGGCAAACACTTTCATGCGGTTATTTGGAAATCAGGGGTTTCTAGGTACTCTTTTTCAAGTAAGGTCAATCAAGAAAATCAGGTATTGAACCCAAAAAAAGCAAGTCATTTTCTGACAACCTTGAGAGATACTACTATTTACATCCAATATTCTGAAAAAAAAAATCTCAACCTTTTTGAGGCCACTAATGATTTCTAGAGTGAGAACAAATGTCCCCTAATTTCAAACATTATGTTATAAAGGAAGCAGAACAATTTACATAAAATAATGCACAGAAAGCCAATTAGCGGACAGCTCCTTTGCTGAAAGCCAGTTTGGCAAATGACCAATTTCCTTAAAGCTAATTTGCTAAAAATCAATTTAGGGAATGACCTATTCTGTAAATTATCGGGTATCAAAATAAGTTTGGGTTCTTCCATTGTTTCTACCTCTATCAAGATCCATTGTTAAGTCATCTTTGCCTCAGGTTAGGCATTTGGTCTAGTGGCAAGCATCACAAACTTTACCAAGGCTTGTTTTCAGTTGTCTTATACCTTCTAGGGTTTATGTCTCCCATTTTGGAAAAAAAGCAAGCTGAGGTTTACACAGGGTGACTCACATGGTTATTTAAGTCAGTTAGTTCTCAGTATGTTACATATACAGTTTTCTCTAGCTGTGGAGAGTCAATGCCTATTGGTCATTATGCAGTGTGTTATGGGTATGCTTCTTCCTTCTGTACCGGAGAAGAATTAGTTAAGGCAAAAGAAGATCTTAATGACCATAGTTTTCCATGAGAACAAAAAAACAAAGGAATAGAGAATGTCAAATTAACAAAATGCAAGATTCAGACTGATTAAATATTCAAAAGATTTGTATTTATAATAAATTGAAAGACTTATCTAAACACGAAACATGCTACATGAAACATGTAACATGAAACATGTAACATGAAAATATACAATTCTGCATCTATAAGATAACAACAGAGCTTTGTTATTCGATATGGACTGAATCCAAACTGTGCTGAGCTTCAAGTCATTGTTTTGATATAGGTAGCTCTCAGATTTTACTTGAAATCAAAGACAAAAAATATCTTCCAGACATGGAAGAATCTTTGGAGGTTATATATTTATTTCATAAACTGTATCAGTCATTCATCAGAAATAAACTTTTGGAATGGAATGATTGGGTAGAAGGACTGAGTTCACTATTTAACGAATCTATTGTCAGAAGGCAATCCTATAACACATGAGGACAGTTCCTGCTTGCAGAGGAATGCTGATGGCACCTTTCGGCTACAGACAAGCACAGGAAAGTGAGGCCACAATGATACAGAATTGATGTGCGGAAGCATGAGGTCAGAATCAGTCACTGGGTGCCAAATACTTTATGGTCAATGTAATGGCTATTCTTCTTTGACCACTTGACTATATCTATAAAGAACTACAATCCAGAATTGGAGGGTTCACCCATGATCCAGATCTAGAGGCAGGAGAACAGTTTCTTACCTGGATCTTGGCATGGAGATCTTGAGGCGTAGTGGCTGTGAGAAGTTTAGGCACAGACAAGGTAGAACATTTAATCCCAAAAGACTAAGGCAAGGAGATCTTTGGGGCCAGGCGGTGGTGGCGCACGCCTTTAATCCCAGCACTATCCCAGCACTTGGGAGGCAGAGGCAGTTGTATTTCTGAGTTCAAGGCCAGCCTGGTCTACAGAGTGAGTTCCAGGACAGCCAGGGCTACATAGAGAAACCCTGTCTTGAAAAACCAAAAAAAAAGAAAAAAAAAAAAGATCACAGACTGCTAATGTGATTTTAGGCCAGGTGTGGTGGCGCATGCCTTTAGTTCCAGCACTTGGGAGGCAGAGGCAGGCGGATAGATTTCTGAGTTCAAGACCAGCCTGGTCTACAGAGTGAGTTCCAGGACAGCCAGGGCTATACAGAGAAACCCTGTCTCAGAAAACAAAAAAAAAAAAAAAAAAAAAAAAAAGGAGATCTTTGAATTCAATGTCAACCTTGGATAAAACAAGTCCCAGATCCAGGTGGGACATATCTTTAATCTGGGCCAAACCTTCTGCTGGGGAACTACATAAGGAAGTACGTCATACTGGAAGAAGGAAGCTTTGTTCTTTTTTGATGCTTGCATTTACTTGCTAGCATGTCTTTTGGCAAGCTGAAACAACTAGCCTTGTGGGACTGAGCAATTACTAGATACTTAGACTTCTAATTCACAGCTGCCCATTGTTGGAGGAGTTTGACTACAGACTGTAAGTCATCATAATAAATTCCCTCAATATAGAAAGACAGTCTGTACATTCTGTGATTCTAGAGAGCCCTGACTGATATAGTCAGTTACTCATAAACAAGGATGGGAGGTAGAGATTAAGTCAGGGTCTTTCTTGAATTTACCTAGGGTCATGCTTTCTAAAACTTTCCATTACTGCATTTTAAAGCAATTTCTTTCTCTCTAGTTTTTCCTTTGGATTTTCATGGATATTGTTATAGACAACTATATCGCTTTTAGTTTCATTTTGTTGGGTGGGAATTCTATAGGCTCTTAAGTAACACAACTGAAGTCAAGAATAGAGTTAATGATGTGGGTTCATTGAATAAGGTAAAATTTTACTTTTGTCATAAAATTAGAATATATAAGGAACCAAAGACATCAACTTTTACAATATCTTGAATGCTCTTCAGAACATATAATGACATGTTCTGTCTCTTCCTCTTATAATTAAAATTTTAATTTAATTTACCCTAAGTTCCAATATTCAAGGGAAATTTCTTATTAAATTTTACTGTACTTGCAAATTTCCAAATGTATATAAACTTTTCCTAACTTTAGATGAAAGTATTTTAATTTTTGTTCAGACTTTTTTCTCCAGATGACTGCTTCCTTAAAGTCTTTATGTACAAGATATAGGGTATGCTCACAAATGCAGCTGGCTTCTACACAGGTGATTGCTTCTCAGGCATTTCCTTAAATTATTCCCACTACTGTATGTGCTTCACAACTATACAGATTATTTAAATGCTTTCACTGTCAAGGCTCTCTCATTCCCTATTCTACTTAGTTTTCTTTATTTCATTTCAGCCTTCTACTGTACAACATGTATTTATTATTTAGACTCATTGGCTTTTAAAAATATATTAAGAAAGTTTAAATAGAGCATACCCAGGATCATACAATCAGAAGTGAGGAGGACACAACATCTGTCCCAACACTGGGAGTGACTGGTAAGATTGGGACCCAAGCACACAGGAATCTTCCAGTTCAGTGGCAAGGGTTCCTTCTTGGTTGTCTGGGCCAGTGCCCTGAGCAGACTTTTGTTGCAAGTTCTGTAGTGAGTCCCATAATACCCAGAGGAAGCTCTATTCCCAGGCACTCTAACAGGCTCAGGATCACAGGATCCCAGAATCACAGGATCACAGAGAAAGCTTTACTCTGAGGAGTTCTAACACAACCAGGATCACAGGAAGGACAGGCTCCAGTCAGATTTAGCCAGGACAGATAACACTAGAGATAACCAGATGGCGAGAGGCAAGCATAAGAATATAAGCAACATAACCCAAGGTTACTTGGCATAATCAGAAGCCAATTCTCCCACCATACCAAATCCTGGAAGCACCATCACACCGGAAAAGCAAGATTCAGAACTAAAATCACTTCTCATGATGATGATAGAGGACTTTAAGAAGGACATAAAAACTCCCTCAAAGAAATACAGGAGAACACAGGTAAACAGCTAGAAGCCCTTAAAGAGGAAACACAAAAATCCCTTAAAGAACTACAGGAAAACACAATAAAGAAAGGTAAAGGAAATGAACAACACCGTCCAGGATCTTAAAATGGAAACAGAAACAATAAAGAAATCAGAAAGAGAGACAACCCTGGAGTTAGAAAACCTAGGAAAGAGATCTGTAGTCGTAGATGCAAGCATCACCAACACAATATAAGAGATAGAAGAGAGAATCTCAGGGGCAGAAGCCACCATAGAAAACATTGAAACAACAGTCAAAGAAAATGCAAAAAGAAAAAAGCTCCTAACCCAAATCATCTAGGAAATCCAGGACACAATGAGAAGGCCAAACCTAAGGATAATAGGTATAGAAGAGAGTGAAGATTTCCAACTTAAAGGATCAGTAAATATCTTCAACAAAATTATAGAAGAAAACGTCCCTAACCTAAAGAAAGAGATGCTCATGAACCTACAAGAAGCCTACAGAACTCCAAATAGACTGGACCAGAAAAGAAATTTCTCCCATCACATAATAATCAAAACACCAAATGTACTAAACAAGGAAAGAATTTTAAAAGATGTAAGGGGAAAAGGTCAAGTAACATACAAAGGCAGGCCTATCAGAATTATACCAGATTTCTCACCAGAGACTATGAAAGCTAGAAGATACTGGGCGTATGACATTCAGACTCTAAGAGAACAAAAATTCCAGCGCAAGCTACTATACCCTGCAAAACTCTCAATTTCCATGACAAAACCAAATTTAAACAGTATCTTTTTACAAGTCCAGCTCTACAAAGGATAGTAGATGGAAAACACCAATATAAGGAGAAAAATTACACCCTAGAAGAAGCAAGAAAGTAATCCTTCAATGAACCTCCACAAACATGGTTCTATCTCTAACAACAAAAATAATGGGAAGTAACAATTACTTTTTCTTAATATCTCTTAATATGAAAATTAATATTACCAACATATCCTAATAAATTGAAATTCAAAAATATGAGGAATTAGAAATTTTTTGGATGTCATCTGGTGGTCTTTCTAATTTGGTAATTGGAGAAATAGGTCCAATATTGTGCAATCCATTTACACTTTCTGCTTTTTTGTACATGACGGTACCACATAACGGTCTTGAAATCATGCTTCTCCTATCTCAGCCTCTCTATTAGTAGGACTGTTTGTTTGATGTTTTTACACTATACTATGATTTTCAGGACAGCATACATATTTCAAAATTATTTATACAGCCAAAAGAAACATAGACAATTCATTTGGGAGGTGGCTTCTAAGAGAACAACAAAGAGTGAGACTGAATGCTTTGCTTGACATTTCTAACTATTGTATCAAGTTTGAAGAAGAGGACTTTATAAGTTACTCTTTCTCTGAGATGAATGCTTTTCAAAATCATCCCAGCCAATGAACCAAATTCTTACCATCACCTAATGTCTGTGCCACTCTCCAAGCAGAACCATTGTTCATTGAAACAGTTGGTGAATGACTTGTGGAGAGACTATCTTAATACACACACCATTTCTTAAATGAATGTAATCTGTTCCCTGTGGACTGAGAATGAAGACAATAACTCAAGTGAAATAGCTTTGACCATAGCAGGAAGCCTGCATCCAAAAATCGTGCCTATAATTCATTCCTTGGTGCAGCAGAACTGTCAGCTCTTAACTTAGCTACTATGGAGGTAAAATCCTTTGATGATGTAAGGGTTAGTGAAGTATAGCCTTATTACAATGAATTCTAATGTCTAAAAATTGTTCTTATTTTGGGCTTCTACCACAGTAAGAGCCAAGATTTTAAGCTCTGCTAAAAATAAAACAAACAAACAAACTTTGTCTATTTATATTCATTGAAAATTAGTAGTGATATATTATTTTAAAATATACAGTTAATATATTTGGAGTTATTTAAAATTTATATTAAGAAAAAAATATATATTTTCAGTATTGCTGTAGACAATCATCTACATAAGACTGTTCAAGTAATTGTTGGTTTATATCAAACAACTTTTATAACTCTCATTTTTATTGTTATAACATTTTATATATTTTAAAGAATATGACAAAATAAAATAATATGAAAGGTATGGTAGGTATTGAAGGGAAGGTCTTTGGGAGGAGTTGGGGTACAAAAGGGAATGAAGAATGTTATATAATTCTATTTACTTGAAATATGTTTTCAAATGTTAACAAATCTAGATAAATTGAAATTATGTATCTTTTCTTATCATAATGCAATAAAACAAATCAATCGAAAGAAATTTTAATTAAAATATTAGCTATAGGATATAAAATTTTTACTATCATGAGTATTTGTATGTGTATGAATATACACATGCATGTGGAGATCATAGTTCAATCTTAAATGTCATTTGTGGTGGCACCTTGAAGATAGTGGACTCACCCTCTGAACCTATAACCTGCCCCAATTAAATGTTATCCTTTATAAGACTTGCTTTGGTCATGGTGTCTTTTCACAGCAATGAAAACCCTAAGACCTAATTTGGTACCAGGATTGGGGCATTTCTGTGCTAGACCTGACCATGCTTTTGTTTAAAAGAATGTGGATTTGGGGACTTAGTATTTGGAAAGCGGCGGAATGTGTTAAATTGGGATTAACTGGCTATCCTAATAGGAATACAGAAGATTTTGTTGCTGAGGGTGATTTGAATTGTGGAATCCTGCCTCTAGAAGTTTCAGAGAAGAGGATTATTAGTATGTTACCTAGTGGTCATTCTTATAATGTTTTTGTGAAGAATGTGACTGTTTTTTACTCTTATCTGAAGAGTCGGCCTGGTAAAGAGATTTTGATTAATTGCATTGAGAAAGGAAGTCTCAGAAAAGCCCAGCATAGACTTTGTCCTCTGGTTTACTCTTATGAAGAGAGTTTTGATAAAGGGTAGCAAGCTTATAAAGGAAAGCTACAAAATGTATAGTTCACCTAATAAAAGGTTACCAAGAAGTGCAATGGAGCTAAATCCTGTGTTAGAGGAGATAAAGAGATTAAGAGACTGATTACTTTGGGTGCAAAATCCCACCCAGCTAACCCTATTGTTTATGCATTGCTACTGAAAAAAGAATAGTTATGTCATGTTAGGGGTTATTATTACTTGATTATTATTTTCATTTGGACTTTTAATCTAAAATGAATTTCAATCCAGAAATGGAAGACATAGGCTTTTAATCTGGATCTTGATGAATAGTGGCCATAAATAGATTAAACCCAAGCATGGTAGTACACACCTTCAATCCCAGGAGACAGAGGCAAGCAGATCTCTGATTTCAAGCCCAAGTTTGTACAGAACAAGTTCCAAGAAGAGAAAATACCAGCATACAGGAGACAGAGCCTTGCATATCTCTGAGTTCATGGTCAGTCTACAGAGCAAGTTCTAGGACAGTTAATCTTAGTCAGTTTAGGAGTTGGAAAACAGAAAGCTGGTGATAATGTTATATAACAAGGGGCCAATGTTCCAGTGAATAGCAAAACTCAGCAGCTTTGGCCATATAGCTCTGGCTTTAAAGTCAAGAATAGAAGAGACTAGAGGGAAAAATTAATCCTGGTTAGCTGGAGCTAAGAAATCAGTGTTGTTTAAGAAGAGTCCAGAATCACTGAGGTGAAATCTTCTGGGAAGTGTTTTCTGAGAACACAAGAACCTGTATTCCAGAGATGGCCAAGATTGTGCCTTATGCTGCAGTTGGACTTGGTAATGTGTAAGAATTATGCAGATGGTACTAGTTTTGAAGGTATGTAGGGGTCATGAAGAATATCTGAGGCTTGGCACTGTGAGAGGTCAGGTAAAGCCACTGGTGAAGGTGCAGCCTCAGTTACAGATGATTGTCTATGACTGAAGGTGTCATGCAAAGAAGTTGAAGCTTGGGATAATGAAAGGAGCCATTGGAGACTATTCGTTAAAATATGATTGCAGTCAGACACCCAAGCAAGTTGGAGATACCAGTACCATGGGTTGGCCACCAAGAAAAGCATCAGCAATGGAGTAGAGTCAACCAAACACTGGAGTGCTACAGAGTACAGAGTTGGAGTTGTGATCCAACCAAACCCTTTGGAGGACCCCAGATGATCATGGGTAGATCTCAGAAATTGGAACATGAGCCTGTAACATTGCAGTTGCCTTTGAGGCCTCAAGATGTTTGAGATACCAGAGCCATGGCATACCTGTTTAGGAAAGGCCTGGAAACAACCAAAGCAAATTGTGCTACAGTTAACAAAACAGAAAGGAGTTGGAGATCTAAAGAGTACTTTCACATCAGATATAGAGATGCAAGCTTAGAGTTTACCCAGATGGCTTTCAGTCTTGCCTTGGTCCAGAATTTTGTCACTATGAGGTTTTTGATGGTGATGTATATCCTATGATGTTGGAGGTATATAATTTGCTTCTTGATTTTGATTTTTGTAGGAAACTAGAGTTAAGTGATTGGATGAATCTTAGAAGAGTCTTTGAACTATGGACATCTAACATTGGTGAGACTGTTATATATTATGGGGACTTTTGAAGTTGGACTAAATGTATTCTACATTACGCTATGGCTAGATATTGCACCCATAGACTCATGTGTTTGAACAATCTTATGAGGATCAGGAAGTGGAATGTGGTAGTTAGAATATTCTTGGCCCAGGGAATGGCACTTTTAGGAGGTGTGGCCTTGGAGTGGGTGGGGCTTTGTTGAAGGAAGTATGTGTGGGGTGGGCGTTGAGATCCTCCTCTTAGCTGCTTGGAAGATAGTCTCTTCTCTTGGCTTAATTGGATCAAGATGTAGAACTCTCAACTCTTTCTCCCACACTATGCCTGGATACTGAACAGCACCTCTGAACTTATAAGCCAGCCCCAATTAAATGTTGTACTTTATAAAAGTTGCCTTGTTCATGGTGTCTCTTCACAGCAATGGAATCCCTAATTAAGACACTGTTCTTCATGTGGCATTTACCTTTTATTGAGGTGAGGTTTCTCACTGGTTGAAGACTGGGCAAATAGGCTAGACTGACTGTAGAAAGCCCCATGATTTTTCCTCTCTCAGGCTCCTCAGTGCTGGGATTACAAGTACACACCAACCATAGCCAGCTTTTTAAAATTGGTGTTATGGGTTGAACTCCTGTCCTTTAAGGCTATCATTTTACATGCTGGACTATTTCCCTGGCACTCGTGCAAAGTCTTTTTCATAATATTGTGTGTCTCTAGAGTCTGTGATGAATATTCAATATATTTTATTGTTTATCTAAACATTGTCAGATTATTATTAATTTTGTCAGGGACCTGGCATCTTCTGTCCAACTCTGTTCCTGACACACAGATCAGTCCAAGGTTTTTTTTTTTTTTT
>JADRCC010167377.1:0-10628 GCA_019843855.1 Hylomyscus alleni | reverse complement strand
GGGGGGTGGCCTTTTTGAATCCTATATAATTGCAGACATTTTAAGCAACTATCATTTCAATACTGTGTAAAGTATGGCTTTTCTTTTTTTCATAGTAGATTTTCCTATCCAGCGGAGCTTTTAAGGATCAGGCTTCAAGTGTTTGTCCTTCATTTTGTTTAAAATTCTGCCTTTGTCATATTCTGAGGGACACATGAAGGTTATCAGCTAACAAAGTCTTCCTCTAAGAAGAGCATTTGATTAAGATCTTGTCTTTGTATTAGCATCCCTAAATATTGTTAACTAATAAGAATGAAAAAGATCACTGTCAAAAGAAATCTGAGTTCAACCGTAGTTTTGCAAAATTGAACTTCGGTCATCATGCTGCTTGAAAACATTTTTGAAATGTATTCATGCCTATCTACTGTTATTCAAATCCATAGCTGGCTAGTCAGTTTTATTACTTGACACAAACCTAGACATATCTGAAAATAAGAAAAAAGGGAGTCTGAGGCAGTTTTTCCATCAGATAGGCCTATGCTGTAAGGCTGGGGAGCATCTTCTTGGTGAGTGATTACCGTGGAAATGCCCAGCCCACCGTGTGTGTGCCACATCTGGACAGATGGTTCTGGTGTTGTGTAAGGCTGAGCAAGCCATAGAGAGCAGGCCAGTAAGCAGCATTCCTCCATGTTTTCTGCTCTGACTTTCACCAATGAGCAACTGAGATCTGGATGTGAAGGCCAACTAAACCTTTCTTCCCCAAGCTGGTCCTGGTGTTTATCACAGCAACAGAGAGCAAACTAGGAGAATGACCCTTTGGTTCCAAGAGGAGAAGAGACTCAAGGGTCAAGAGTCAGATGAAATAGCTCTTGTAGAGATAAAGCTGTTCATTGGAGAGAAAGACCACAGCCTCTGGTTTTTGATTGGAGACTTTTTGTCTTATGTCACCTTATGACTTTTTTGTAAAGACAAACACCATAACACCTTTCTTTCAGAGGACTGGGACAATTAAAAACAAGGAGACAATATGAGAAGACTGGGCCTCAACTGGTTGCCTCCAGACTGGAGCTATCCACCATACCTTCTGATCTTGTGCACTTAAAAATAAACTCACATCACGATCAGAGTTATTATTATAAACATTTAGTAACTATTGAAGATGCTGGTGAAGTTTGGAGCCACGATTTGGACTTCCCCGCGCTGCTGCCCGCTGACCCATGTGTTGCTAGATTCTTGAGGATTTCCAGGCATTCCTGTATCCTGGTGGCTGGTGTGACTGGAAGGTGCTCAGTAAAGGCTCTGGCCATTTGCCAAATATACCATTTCATACTTCAACCACCAGTAATGATACAGATGTGGCAAGACTATTCCCTTCACTGACCAAGGACCACACAAGGAGTTGGAAATACATAAGATCTATATATTCACTGTACACTGTACTAGGAAAACACAAAAAAATGGTATAGATTCATACAAGTATAAAAACAAAGAGGAGGTTTAGTGTGGCCAAGTAAACTTGGATAACAAATTCTGTTCACTAGGCATTTGTTCTTGCAGCTACGTGGAGATACCAAAGAGACAGAGTGAGCTAATACAAGCAACATCCATTATTTTCACAGATGAGGATGTCCTGATATGAATTAAATGCAACAAGGACACTGACATGTTTGGGGTTTTGATTCTTTGCCTTTCAGATAATTCTCTTGTTTTCTTTTAGTCAAAATCAGTTTTCGTTTCATTTTTCTCTTGTCTCCTTGGCTGCTGGTGTCCTAGTTAGTGAAAGAGATGGATAGAAGCCTATGGAAGAAATTAAGCTTCCAGGGAAGAAAATATTTCAATTATGATAAAACCTACAGAAGACTAAAGATTGCCTGCTTGGTTTTATCTCGACATTATAACCAATAAAGTTTCTATCACAGAATAAGGACTATTTTGCATAGTTTTACAAGCTAAATTATATCGTGATGCATGATACAGGTTTCAGAGGTTTAGACAGATGGCCAGAGCATTTCCATTTTAACTGTAATTGTGGCTGGCAATATTTTCACTGTATATTACATTAAGATAATGAAGTTGGTGAGGAAGCTCACACAAATCACAAGATTTGCCCCGATTCATCACGACCCAGCTCATTAATGTGGATTTCTGTACTATTTAATTTGGAGGAAGGCCAAAGACATCCTTACTTCTTTGAGCCTAATTCTTTTTTTCTTGTAAATTTTCATCATCTCGGCATCTCAGAGCAGACTGAACATATATTCAGGCATTTACTGGTTCTGTTCCTCATCTAATTCATATCTGTTTTCTCTTTAGGAAACAGTGAAGTATCTACTCTTCTCCATGTCTCCATGCCTTTCTGTTTCTTCTTTCCAGCTTCCAGATTCATTCTTTTCATGGCTCTAGGAAGGCATATCTGACATGCTCTAGGTTACATACATGTAATCTGTGGATTTGATATTCGCTATCTATTCATTGAACATATCTATTAGTCTGAAAGCTTTCCATGTTTTAAATCTCTCCTTTTATAAAGTCTTCAACCCCCCACCCCAATGCCACCTGGAGCCTTTGGTCTCCTACAAATTTTGTTACAGTAGTAATGTCCTTTCTTATTGTGATAGACCTGATTTTTAGAAAGTAGTTTGAATGAGGCGCTTGATTTAATTGGTAGATGGCTTCACCTTTATAGGAAACAGAGCAGGGTAAGTAAAGTTGAACTAAACATATGAAAGCTGAAAAGATGGAGAGAACAAAAATAAAATACTATAATGGTAGCTGTCATAGGAAGCCAATCTGAATACACTGGACATATTTAAGTAACTGTGCATAAGCATTGTGGCATATTATAGTTTTCAAAGAGAGGTGGACTACAGACAACACCAAAATTACTCTTCTTATTTGCAGTCCACTTATTTACACCATGGTGTAATGCATGGAAATGTTAAAGAAAGTACTGGCACCCTAAAGTTTGGACCTGCATTTTGTTATTAAACAATGAATAATTTTGTTAGATGATTTTCAATCTACCTTTCAATTTTTAACAATTTTTTTCTGTCTATTTTCCTACTTTGTTATTTAGGCCTGAAGTTGAAAAAAAATCAAATCATTCTACAGAGTGGCAGTTCTAATCTGTGTGTCATGACCCCTTTGGTAAGCCTCTATCTCAAAAAATATTTTACAATTCCTAACAGTAGCAAGATTACAGTTAGGAAGTATCAACAAAAAAAAATTCTATGGTTGGGGGTCACCTCAACATGAAGAACTGTATTAAAGGGTTGCACCATTAAGAAGGTTGAGAACCACTGTTATGTCTGATAGCCTGTCTGTTGTTTTCATTTGGCTGAGGCAAAAGGCAGAGAACTTTATGCCCAGCCTTGGATGTATTGAATTCAGAGTATGTGTGGGTGTGTTTGTGAATAAATATAACAAGGAGAAATAGAGTTTTATCCCAAGACTTCTTCCCTCAATCTGTAAATAAAAGAACTTAAAATAATTTGTGTTAAACAAGAAACCACATTGTAAAGGCCTGACATATAATGCATAGTCTTTAAACTGTTGGTTATTATTCTTCGTTTGAAAATATGGTATTTTAGTGGTGTTTGAATCAAACTCCTCACATATCTCTCACCCAAGCCTACTTGCCCTTTAGAAAATGGGCATTGATTTTTCAAACTCTGGGAAGCTATAGCTGTAGTCAGTCAAGAAAATCTCCCAGATAAGCAGCTATTGAGTTAGCTGCCTGCAAGTAGCCATGAGAGGGTCACTTCTGATTAGAACTGACATCTAGGACTTTTTAAAATGAGTTCTTTCCTAGCCTCCTCATGGATTCCTCTTTGTTGCACACAGAACTGCAAGACTTGTTACTTAAAATAGCACAGGCACTACATTTGCTTTCTGCTCACAATCAATATGATTCAGAATAATTAAAAGTTCAGGCACTACTAATTCCTTCATGAGGTGTCTTGGAAGCTGATAAATCTGCAAGGATTTTAAATAATGCCAACTTTTCCTGGCTCAAGATTGCTAATTAGGGATCAAGCATAGAAATTGATAGTATCATAGCATGGTGTGTGTGTGGTGTAGGATTTAATAAAGTTATTGCTCTGGTGGAGACTGGCAGGCAGGCTTCCTGGTCATTCATGCCATTGTTTCCAGAAGCACTGATTTTAGAAAGATTCATTACATACAAGAAGGTCTAAAGTCTGATGTTGAAGACCAGGTCTCTCCAAAACAGGTTCCCAAGTGCTTGGTATAAAAATCTTATTAGAGTTAGGATTGTATTTGTGAATGTTCACGTTTAGAAATAAACATTTAAAACTCTTACTATATCACACCATTTTCTGGAAAGAGCAGTATGGACTGAATAATCACTGTGGTGGGTCACTAGACTTCTTTATTGTTATAATTGATGTATGTACATTTATTGTCATAATTTTACAGCAAGGCGCGATATTTATCCTGGGGTATAGTTTCTCGTAAAGCCAATTAGAGATGCTGTGGGTTGATATTAACAAAGAACAAACAAGTCTTCAGAGTGTGAGCAAGTGTATTCATAGGCATACGCTGGTGAGTGTGTAGGCTCAGTGGGTGCCAGTGGAGAACTGCAAGTCCAACCGAAGGGATTCCCCTTTGTGTAACTCTACAGTAATGTTTAGATTGCTATTGACCACTCTGAGAGCTTTGACTCAGGGTAGATGCTTTACACATACTCTTCCAGATGCTGTGAGGTTCGCCAGCCTATGGGAAAGGCTAGCCATTGCAGATGCAGAGGGATCTGGCTGCTCCCCAACCTGTTCTCATCAGTGGATTCTTACGTAAACTTTGCATGTTATTTCTATGAAGATCCTCTCATTTCCTGGGTGAGTTAGGCAGGGACCTCATGAAAATGTAGTGAACTTTCCGAAAAGCAAAGGAAGTCATGTGTTCTGGGCCAACTATTTTAGTTCAAATAGTACATATTTCCTACTCTCTCTTGAGAATGTTTTCTTGATATTTCAGACAGAATTTTGAGACAAGTAGAGAAAACAAACAAAGGCTCAAGGATCCATAAATGAGATTATTTTCCAGTGGAATTTTGAAATATGTTCTATATTCTTTTTATCTACATTAAGAATTGAAACCGTCTAGCTAGGCCTGAATATTCTTATGTTTATTTTTCCATTGACTCCTAACTATAGCATCAAAGCTGGGAACTTTGCTAGGACGTATTTGATACTGAGTATGGACTGTTGATGGAAAAGTTTGTACCGAGTCAGGATGCTAAGCTCTAAGAGTAAGTTGAAGGCATCTTGCTCCTAAGTGCACCAGGTGGGTTATACACTAGTGCTGATGTGACACTGTCCAAGGAAGTTTCTCCACACAATAGGACAATACTGTCTAACAGAGAACTGAAATGAAATTTCATGCATCTATTGGTAAAAACATTCTTTTGAAATGCTTTTCTCTTTTATGCTTTTGGTTGCGAGAAAAAGAAATTGCAGTGAATAAGTAACTGGATTGACCAAGACACATATTTTCATTATGAAACAGCATTGTTTTCAAGTTATAGATGTAGGTTAGCTGGTATGATGTGTCATACACAAAGCTCTAGATTCTGTCACTGGCATTGCGGAAGTCAGGGGTGGCGATGCGCATCTCTCATACTTGCACTTGAGATGTTATAGCAGAAGAGTCAGAAGTTCAGAGCCATCCTTACACATCAGGTTTTAGGTTAGCCTGGGGTACATCCTGATATCAATAGGTATAAATTGGCTAGAAGGTTTAGGGTAAAAAAGGCTCCAAAGAAAAGGAGCCAGTTTCTTTCTTGATGAAGAGTCAGAAATGTCTTTTAGACAGTCCATAGCCTTGTCCTTGAGAGAGGTTAAGGGATGTCCGAAGTGTGGAAGCCAAAAGTGTCTGTGGTACAGCCGTGGTCAGAGGCTAGGGGTACTAGAAAAGGGGGCTGCTTTTCTCTTCTCTTTTCCCCCCTAAAATAATATCCACTTTCTGGAAACCATTCTGAGGACATGACTGAAACATGGAGACTCTCCACACCTGGGTTGAAAACTGGTCTGACTAGTCCATCCCCACCCTACTCTCTTCATCCATCCGCTAACTTATAAACTTCAAGGTAGTAAAGTTAGTAAACGTCAAGGTAGAGAATGAAGTTTAATAGTTTCCCCCTCTCTGTGACCTCCCCCTGTTACCCAAGACTTCTGCTTTCTTCCTCTCCTGTAAACTCCTATAGTAAAAATTCTTGTACGAAAAGCCACTCCCTGTGTCCTATGTGAATTTCATTCTTGAATTTGTGGGGCAAGAGAACCCATGAGCCTCTGACATGGATTGATTCTGGTGGCCACTGAGTTCCCTGGACTTCAGCCTCTCAGGTTAAGCTCAACAGAGCTAAGAAAGGTTCATTATTTTTCAAAGACACTCTAATATTTCAGGATGAGTGAGACCCTGTTTCAAGTAATAAAATATAAGTGAACAGAGCAGCCTTCTCATGAAAGCAACCGTGGTCTAGCAGTAGTAATCAAACAGGTCCATCCCGAGCATATTCTGAGTTAGAAAAATTGAGAAACAAAATGTCTTTGGGACATCAACTCCCAGACACTGAAACTGTATAAAACATAAACTAAAAGATGGGCATGGTTTGCACTCAGTTGAAATTAAGTAGCTAAATGCTGCTGTTAACAACTCAGTCTATCTCATGTGAAAACTTAAAAGAATTAATAATCAAAGCGTTCTTTTAAAATTCTGATAAATATTAAAATTTTCTAATGATTTTTCCCTCAAGTTCCTGAACTCAAGCACCATTTCCTATGTTTTTGAATCCCTTTCCCTGTCTTCAATGCTTTGCTTTCTTTTTGAGATACATGTGTATATAATTGCAGTCCATTTTTAATATAGAAATCTGAGGCTAACCTAATGTATATTTTCTTTTCACGATACTCTTTTGAGGCAAGAGACTTTTCATTTTACAAGTTTAGGGATTTTAGACAGGATATTGTTTTTTTTTACCACCACGAATGAAGGAAAAACTCTCACATTCCTGTCTAAATTTGTCGTTTGTTTATCTCTGACATATCGTCATGTTTAGCATCAAATAAAAGAATGTGTTGTGTTAGCTGTGAACACACAGCTGACTTGTATGCCTCTGCTTCTCAATGGTTGGAAGTCACCAGATGTCGGAGTTCTGGGTAAGAGAACACATGAGGATGAGTGATGGACTTCTTTTGCTTTCAGAGTGGCTGTGCCAGCTCTTTCACCCTTTGTTACCAGGGTCAAGGTTATATAGTAAAGCTCTTGAGCAACTGCAAACACAAGACAAAAGTAGTCTGGCAGCAAGGCTCAGCAGGAAAGAGCCCTTGACAATCAATCCTGACAGCCTGAGTTCAATTCCTGGGACCTTCATGGTGGAATGAGAGCCAGATCTTATAAGTCGTCCTCTAACCTCCACTTGAGAACCATGACATACATGTGCCTTCCTCTGCTCCCAACACTCTCTAAATAACGAGTGTTAAAAAGAAGGAGGAGGAGGAGAAAGAGGAAGATGAAGAGAAAGAGGAGGTGGAAGAAGAAGAAGAGAAGAAAGGCTAGAAACACACTTCTAATTTTTTTTGAGAATTTTATACATATACCTAAAGAAAGATTTACATAATAACCACTACCTTTGACTTCTCTCCTATTCTCCACATACCATAAATTCTCAATTTCATGTTTTAAAATGATAATGTACGAAGTAAGTTAGACATGACCGTATGTGTGTAGGTATAGTTCTGTGTGCTAGAGCATGGAAAACCTGCCAGTGACCACATCCTCAATAAACAAATGGTTCTCTCTTCCCTCCTCTCTTTTTAAAATATATTTTGTTTTATTTTTAATGTTTTTAATTGAAATAGAATTACATCAGTCCCCCTTTTCCTTCCACCAGCCCCTCCAAGTGAGCCTCTCTTAACTTCAAGTCGATAGCATTTTTTTTCTTTGACTGTATTTGTTGCACACACACACACACACACACACACACGCATGTGTGCCCATACATACATATATGTATGTGTCTGCACAAATGTATATGAATTGAATCTTCTGAAAGAAAAACACTAGCAACAACTGAACAAACCGAGAAGAATAAGTCTCCCTTTCCCAGCAGCTATTCATTGCCTCAGTACAGGGTTGGGCCAGGAGTCATCTAGTCCATTTATGCTAGGGATTTACTGTCTTGATTTTGTTTAGGCCTTGTAAAGGTTACCACAGCCACTGTAAGTTCATAGCTGCAACAACCATGCCATGTCCAGAAGACAACATTTCATACTTCTCCACATTTACTGGTTCTTATAGCTTTTATTAGCATTCTTATCTTTAATGTTCCCTGACCTTGTAAGGCATAGGGCTAATGCCCTACTTAAGGCTGAGCACTGCACTCGTCTCTTTTGATGTGTGCATTTCTTCCGTTCACTGCAGAAAGAAAATTATCTGAGCAAGGTTGAGAACAGTCCAGAACTGTGGGTGTAAACGTAAAGATTTAGAAGGCAATTTGACAACTCAGAATAACAACAACAAGTTCTAAACTGGGCTCTGATCTCCCTAGCCATGAGTTTGCTACAAGCAAGAAGTAACTTATTATCCTAAAGCCTCAAATCCAACCAGAAACAATCCAATCACAACAATGTTGCCTGCCATGTAGGTATTGCAGGATACAACATCTAGCAGGAGTTGAGACTACTGGTGTTCTTTCTCCACAAGCATCTTAAATAGCACCTCCAAGAACTATGGGAACTAGCAAGCAGGAAGGAAGTTCCTTGGCTAAGTTGAGAATGATTTTTGTCCTATGACTAGTCTGTGGTGTCTTCAGCAATAGGCTCTCACTGTGTAGGCATGATGTGATGACAATAGACTATGTTATTTTTAAGGTCACTGGGGCATTTTGACCAATAACTCAAAGAATAATATCCTATTTCTTGTATTTTCAGTTAATTACCCACCCATGTCTTCTAGGAGCCACATGGTCCACCTTTGCAGAATAATTCTGTTCCAAATATTTTACTATTGAAGTTTTACTTTGATATTAGCTTCCTGACTGGTGGACTTACATAAGACATTTCCATACACCTGTGGCTTGGGTTAAATCGCCCACTGTTCTCTCCTCCCCACAATCCCTCTCGCCACCATTCATGATTCATCCTTTAATTCTTGGTGTATCCCTTCTCTATTTTCACGTGTGTTCTACTCTCTTTCCTCTGTGTGTTTTTCCTTTAGGTTGCTTGTGAGATATTAGGCTTCCATATGGCTCTCCATACCCCCTCACTTTGGATTTGCCCTTCCTTGTGCTCCACCCCCTGACTCCCCCACATCCATCAGCCCCTCCCTGCTCCAAGCTCCTTATTTATCTCTTTACCTTTATTTTACCTATAATCTGCTGTCCCCCTCCTTTAACATGTTCCTATGAAAATTCCCCTTTCTGGATTCCAAAATGAATACACCAAGGATCTGAAGCCTGGATCTGCATGTGGGAAGCAACACTGTGTTTTGCAGTGGAGCCTCAGCTGGTGATTGAGGAGGTCTGCCCTCTGAGCAATGCTTAACCAGGGATTGCAGTTTGAAATTCAAGGAAATACTCTACTGTCCGTTTCCCACATGACTTTGATCACCTAATCTGACAGAGACTTGAAGTTCCAGGGTCGGGGTATACACCAGAGGGCATCCTGTCAGAGGAAAAGTCGGGACAGGCAGGGAGAAGGACTTTTTTGAGGGAAGGACTGGGAAGAAGAATGGCATGTGGGAAGTAAATATATAAATAAATGTTAATTTTAAAATGTATTCATTCAAATTAATTGAACACTGTTATATAAGCTACATTAGATTTACTCCTCACATATTAAGAATTCAGATAGCTTCAGCTCTGTTAAAATAAATTTTTGTCTGTTGCTTGAGGTTGGGTTCCTTGTCCACTGTAAATGAGTAAGTGAAAGAATTTTCTTTGATTTGAGCTAAATTATATAGTAATTATGTCCTAAATACCTTTTTACCTGCCTGCCTGTCATTTTTGTAATCATGTCAACATTATTACGCTTTATGTTTCTCATTGAGAACTCTTAGATTCCCAGTTTGTGTCCGAACTTATGTGGTCAGATTATATCACTTTCCCATATTATTTGCTGTTTTAGTTTCTTTGGCAAAACCAAATCCTCTTTTTCCTCAATGTATTCTACACAGCTATCTCTCTAGTATCTAGATGTTACGTTTAAATTTTCTTGGCTACCAATTAATTATTAAACAAATACCATATTTTGCAAAGTTTAAAAGGGGATAATATAGAAATATAAGCAATTGGGAAAGAATAAAAATATGAAAATAGAAGTTAAAGAAAAAGCCATAGAAAACGGGAAGGTACTGCAATATGACCTGATGGGCTTAAAAGATTTTTCTAAATCATTTATGTGCATGCACGTCTATCTGTGGGAATTTGGAGGTAGTACTCTTGCACACTGTGTTTTATTGAAGTCATGTCTGTCCTGCAAATGAGTGAATATCTCAGATTAAGATCCTTTTTCATATCTTATGCTCCTGTTTCAGTTCATTTTAAAGCGATATTCTTTGATCCACAAAGCTTCCAAATATACATAAAGGAATTGTCCTGGAAAAGGACGAGACACTGGCTCCACTGATGCGGA
>JADRCC010167340.1:0-16106 GCA_019843855.1 Hylomyscus alleni | reverse complement strand
TTTTTTTTTTCCAGAAACAAGAACTTGTTCCTGGCTTATGCTTTTGTGCCTTTCCCAGGTATAGCAGATCAGAGTGAGTTTGCTCAGATTATTCATTACAACTGGCTGCTGTTAGATTCATTTGCCTTGATGGAATAAACACATTTTGCCACATGCGGCTTGTCCTGGTGACTGACACTTTACTCAGGTAACTCTTCTTAAGCAGCAGAGTATAAACTGTTGGATGCTCTGAATAAAGCTGACTATTGCAGGAGACTTTAGCCTGCCTTATTTTAAAGCTCCATTTTCACAGGTTTCACATTTAGAGCAGTACAACACAACAGAAACAGATGTGACCTAAAGGTATTTTAAATGCTAAACACAGCCAGCCAACAGAATTCCAAGGCTGCTTTCACAATTGGTGATCTACATCCAGTAACAACATACACCTCGTGGGGGAGCTATACCCAGGGAAAAATCTGCACACGTTGATACTCTACACCCGGTGGATAGTCTATACCCAGCGTTGATCTACACCCAGTGGATACTCTACACCCAGTGGATAGTCTACACACAGTGATGATCTACACACAGTGGGTAGTCTACATCCAATGATGATCTACACACAGTGGGTAGTCTACACCCAATGATGATCTACACACAGTGGGTAGTCTACACCCAGTGATTATCTACACACAGTGGGTAGTCTATACCCAGTGATGATCTACACACAGTGGGTAGTCTACACCCAGTGATGATCTATATCCAGTGGATAGGATAGTCTTCACTCACCAGAAGCACCCTTTTCTCAAAAAAAAAAAAAAAAACAAGAGAAGAAATACCAGCTGCACCACAGGCTATCTGTAACTCTTTCTACAAGAATGTCTCCCATGAGGCAGTGTCTTTTGCAGACCAGGGCTGCGGCTGTGTTCAACACCATGTCTGTGGTACACTCAAGCAGTGTCTGGTACCATTAGTACTCAGAACTCACTCATGGAATGAACAGAGAGCCAGGCACTACAGGCAGCATGAAAAGATCACAACATGGAAAAATGGCTGGGACACTTCTCCTTTCCCTGTCTGTCTCCAGGATGCTCTGCCACACAAAGCATAAAGCCCACCATGCAGTCTTTCTACTGGCCTACAGAATCTTCTTTGGGGATCTTAAAATGGACACCAGAGACACATTCAGACCCTAAGACTTTTTAAAAAGAAAAGCAAGTGTGTAGGAAAAGAAGATACACAGCCTTGAGAGCAAATGGGTCTCATGGGGACCCACCCCCCCATTCACAACCTCGAGATACAGGATGGCCAGCTAAATTTCCTGGATCTGGAGTTCCACTTTGCAAAAGAGGATGATGGTGTTCATGCCAGGGAGGGATGGGAGTCATAAAAAAGAGACTATAATTGTGCACATGGATTTCTAGGGACAGTAGCTATAATTCAGCCTACAGCAGGGAGGGCAGGTGAAAAAAAAACACAGCAGTGGCCATAAAGAGGCACACCAAAGCAGCTGCCAACCATGCAGGCACTTGGGCAGCCTGAGCATGTGGCATAGACAGGATTAGCTCTCAAGTCAATGAAATGTTTTTCAGCAGAGGCAACCAGGAGCTTTCAAATATGTCATGGAACCTTCTGAGCTTTCCTGAGATCAGAGAGATGTACCACCAACATTGTAGGGTCTCAGATGATGCCCTGATGTGCCTGAAGCACTTTCTACCTCTTTTCTCTATAATAGAGACAAGGGGCCTGCTGTTCTGTCTTGTCAAGATTCCATGCTTTGACCACAGAGGACCTGTCCCCAGCATTCCAATGAATATGACCTGTCACTTCCAATGCCCTCTCCTCCACATCCCATCCTAGTGGACATGAGTGGCCTGCTTTCAACTCCTGCTGTAGAATGGCTTCTACCACCATCTTGCACATTGCCCTGCTCCTCACCCTGTGAGCTTCCTGACATCTACCAAATTCTACCCTCACACTGCATACAAATGGTTCATGTCAAGTCCACTTCCATGACTCCAAGTGCCTGGGCCAATGCAAGACCAGATGAAGCTAAATATAAGTACAAACCCTTAAGCCAGGCACAGTGGCACACACCTGTAATCCCAGCACTTCAGAAGATAAGGAGGGAGGACAACAGATTCAAGGCCAGCCTAGGTAAATGGCAAGAACCTACCTTATAGAAAAACAAATGAAACAGACCAAAACTCCCAATGACAGCACTCAGCTCTCCATAGGACAGCCCTGTCACAGAATAGGCAGCAAACCTCATTACATAGGCTCACCTATGCAGGCTTGAGCCCTGCCACCTTTCCCTACTGAAGTCCACACTGCTCTCCTCCTATTCTTCCCTTGACTCTGTACCTTCATGTTCCATTTCATCTGCTTTCTTCTCTGAGTGTCCTCTGCTAAGGAACTTCCCTACAAACCGTGGCTGAGGAAGACTCTCCCAGCACTAGGCTGTGTTTACCCAGATCACCTTTTCCCAGCCTGTGGGGGAAGCCTCTACTAAAACAACACAGTGACCCCCCACCTCCTGATTGCATACCCTGCCCTCGTGAATATGGAGTATGGGCAAGACCTTTTCCCATTGCTTCTAGCACAAGGGAAAATGGCAAAGGCACTGGGATGTCTCTGCTTAGAGACTGTAAGATGGATTGCCTTTCTTCTCACACTTGCTTGTTCTCTGTGTTCTCCACACAATAGCACTCCACTTCTCCACTCTAACAGAGCCATCCTGTGTCAAGGAACCAAGCAGTAGCTAGCAAAAACCTGAGGCCCACAGAGGACTAGCATTAGACTCTATGCTCAGACCAATCCACACATATGCTGGTTTGACAATTCTGCCAAAAGTCAACAATATAGCAAGATACCATCTGAAAGCACTAATTTTTAGACAGATGTTTTCAGCAGAATAGATAACCAATTCACATTCACTAACTTACTTGTTTCTACAAAGTCAGGACCAGGTCTGTTCAGGTCTGTTAAACACATACACACACACACACACACACACACACACACACACACACACACATACCTGTGCTTTGCAGAGGAACTAAGTATTTAATTTGTGAAATTAAAGTCAGCCTTGGCTTGAAACCATTTATGAAACTATATTCCTAGGAGGCTCTTCAGTGGGATGTCACACACTAGTAAGATGTCCAAAGCCAGCCAGGAAAAAGAGCTGACACACTTGACAGCCACAGCACTCTAGGTTTTGTCTTGTTTTTAGTACTGAGGGTGGAACCCAGGGCCTCACACAAGCTAGGGGTATACTCTGCCACTGAACCATACCCTAGCCCCTGCCCACCACACTCTAAACACACCCAGTCATGTCTGATCTCATACTCTAAGCAGAGTTGGATCTGGTCAGTACCTGGCTGGGAGAACAGCTGACCCATACTAGCTGTGCCAAGGATTCTCACCTCATCCTCTCACGGTTAAGCAGGATGGTCTAGTTCTTCCTCATTTCATAGGCAAAGAAACTGAGGCCCAAAAGGAAGAACTACACAGCCAACCAGACTGACAGCCAACCAAATTGACAGCCAACTAGACTGACAGCCAGTCAGATTGACAGTCAGGTCCATCTGCTCCCCAAACCTCTCCAAGCTGGAGATAAGCCTGGACAAACCCACCAGCAGGGGTCAGAGGAAGCTGTACAGATGTCTCTCTCCTGAGGCATCTATTCTGGGGACAAAACTAGCACATGACTCAGAACTGACAGATTAATACACACATATGCTGCTTTGCAAATTTAGCCACAGAGCCACAATAAAACATGTCTTTAAAACAACTTGTGGAAAGAGAATCCCATTCTAGCTTCAAATGTCAAAAAAGAAATGGAGATCCAGGTAAGTGGTTAGAAATGGTGTGTGGCTGGAGAGGGTCTCACCTCATCTATGCCTTGGTGCTGAGCCAAGACTGAGCAGAAAGTGGGAAGGACATAAGATATGCTCAATTTCAACGAAGGTCCTTCCTAGAAGGGCAGGTGTTGTCACTTAGGGGAGTGTACTGAACCAAAAGAGCTGTCCCTCTTCTTGGCTACAAAGGGAGGGAAGAGCTTCTCAAAGTGATAGGTGAGTGCCTAGAAGGGATGGCTGCAGGCAAAGAAATCTGCATGGGCCAGTTCTGATCCAGAGTTGATGCTAGTCAATAAGTTGATATGGCAACATGGATTTACAACAGAGAAATCACCGGAAGGTCTGTCATATGCCTACTTCTCATCTACACAAACACACACAAGACATCACACACATAAACACACACCACACCACACAAATAAACACACCCACCACGCACACATAAACACACACACACAACATACATACACACAGCACACACATACATATCAACAACACACAAAAACACATGCACACATACACATGCAATATACCCACACACACCACATATGCATACTACATATACATGCATACACCACACATACACAACACACACACCACATAAACACACACATGCATACCACACCACCACCCCCACACCACACAGAGACACACACACACACATACCTCCCCACGCATACCACACACACACACACAGAGTCTCTAACTTTACCACCACCTCCCTGCAGTGGCCCCTACACCACTTACTCTTTCCCTACTCTTGCCTTTGAAAGCCTAGGAACTCAGACATGACAAGATAAACATATTTAATAAGTGAAAATGTCAGAAGGGAAACCAGCCATGCCCAGACTCACTCATTCATCCAGTGATGACTTTATGAACTTGTGGTCAGCCCAGTGACACAGGATCCCAGAACTTACTTTGTGAGTAAAGTTTGATAAGACAAAAGAAATGGGTGTAAAGAGAGGAGATAAAGTTTTGCCCATGTCTCTGCAACACTTTGTCACTGTCTGCCTCTAGTAGGGTGCTTCCCTGTGTCATTCCATTGACTAGATCATCAGGGATCTTTGGGGAACACATTTATCAGTGTCCTTGTGTTGAAAGGGATTTAACATAGAAAATGGGGGGGGGGGCGCTTAGCGGTGTTTTGTGAGACAGAGTCTCTTGTATCCAAGACTAGCCTCAAGCTCACTAAGTAACCAGAATGGCCTTGAACTTCAACTGTCTCCACCTTCTAAGTGCTGGGATTACAGGCATACATCACCATATACAGTTTGTGCAGTGCTGAGAATTAAACACACAGCTTTCAGCATGCTATGCAAGCACTCTACCCACTGAGCCATACCCCAAACCCAGAATTCTAAATGCATTTCAGTTGACATTAGACCCCACAACAGGCAGACCTGCCTAACCGCTATGAAAGTTCCCAGACGATATCCAGGAAAAGGACTTCTCCTGTCTGCTGCTGTCCAGAGCATCCCATGCCTGGTTCCTGGTCAATAGCTACCATCTAACTCCACAACATCCTTCCAGGATAGGCATATCAGAGTCCATGAGAATGAGTCATTGGCTGGATTCTAGAAGAAAAAAAAATAGCTCCTTTGAGCTTTGCAGCTTCTAAACTTCATAAAGGAGGAAGGACACACCAGAATCAGAACAGAGAAGAAGGAAGCACGTGGGCCTCTAGGACCAGTTCTGACTTTCTAGATCAAACCTTACCTGAAGTTGCTTCTTTAAGAGCATTTCTAGAAAGACTGGGGATCAGCCGGTCGGTGGTGGCACATGCCTTTAATCCCAGCACTTGGGGAGGGGAGAGAGGGAGAGGGAGAGGGAGAAAGAGAGAGAGATAAAAGACTGAGGATCAAATTAGTTCCTTAGTCTAGTTCAGACATGTTTTGTACTCCAAGGATCCATATAGGGAAATGTGTGCCTTTAAGATGTGGGACCTAGTTAAGTGTCAGGTCAATTGAAAGCATGGTTTTGAAACAGAGTAAGATATTTCTCACAAGACCCTGGTTCTCAAGACTACTGCTAATCTAGGCATGGTGGTTTGGGGCAGGATGATTGGAAGTTTGGAGCCAGATGGGTTACATGAAACTCTGTCTCCAAAATAAACGAGGAAGATTGCTATAAGAGCTTGACCCAATCTCTCAATTTCCCAATGTGGCCACAAAATTATCAACTTATAGTACAATGTATATCAGATATAAGGCTGTGTGCCTTATAGACACACAGTGGGCTGTGCCTTGATAAAGCTCACGGTTAAAAACTGTTTGCAAAGAACTCTATGAATGCTAGGCAGTAGTGGTACACTACTTTAATCTCAGCACTTGGGAGGCAGAGGCAGGCGGATCTCTAAGTTTAAGGCCAGCCTGGTCTATAGAACAAGTTCTAGGACAGCCAGGGCTACACAGAGAAACTCTGGCTCAAAAACAAACAAAACAAAACAAAACAAAACAAAACAAAACAAAACCTCCATGCAGCAACTTTCGGGTGAGGTGAGTGTGACAGAAGACAAACCTCACTTTGCATGTCAGCTCCACCATTATCAGGTGATGAGACTGGATAGGTGACGCAGTCGGTGTGTCCTCTGTGAGCAAGGGGTTAACCACCTGCTGCTGAGGTGGTTAAAAAGATAAAGTTGACTTTGGCCGCTGTCCTCAAGCAGCACAGATATCCTCACAGCCTGGCAGGAAAGCATGCCTGGCCCTTCTCTAAGATGAGAGAACAAATAATGCCTGCTGTCTCTGAGGAGCACGCAAAGAGGTGCAAATGTCATCACTCTAAATGCCAACCCTGGACAAAGATAACATGTCATTCCTATTACTGTTCTCTGAGGGGACAGGATTTTAAGGAACTTGATTTTATGACAACACAAAAGACGCCAGTGAAAGCCAGCAGGCCCAACCAACCTGAACAACCTCACAAATGCAGGGCAGAGAGAGTCTGTGCCACCTGCTACACGAGTTTTTTCTTTTCTTTTTTAATTCCTGCCAAGAAATGCTCTACAGTCAGATTTATTTCGGGCTCTGTGCTGTCAGGAGCCTCTGTTTTCAATACCTTGGCTTTGCCTGTGTCACAATAAGCTGCACATCAAAACTTTCTCCCTGAAAGCTGAAGCAATTTTGACTCCGGCTAGCTACTCTGAGAGCAAGTACTGCATCTGGGTCTGTAGAGATGGCCTAATTTGATTTTATTCAGAATGTAAATATTATGGCTTTCTCCCTGTCTAAATGGCACTTGCACATTCTCTGTTATAGTGGTCTCTTAAAGACATCCAGAGTTAGCCCACTGTTGCACACACAGATCCTATAAACTGTCATTGTGAATGTCTGACACAGGCCAACAGAGGAGGGCAGAAGCAGGCAGCCCAGGTTGCCTGGGTCTAAGTACTGACTCCACCAGTACCAAACAGGACAGGCTTGAACAGGCTGTCATCCTGTGGGGCTTTATCTCCACTGGTGAGTTAGATATGTTTGGGATATTACATGACCCAGAATCACCCCCTTACAGGTCTAAAGCCTTCAAAGATGTCACCCTAAGTCACCTAAGATGGCAGCAAGATGATACCTGTCTGGAGGCAGGTCCCTAGCATGTACCACAGGAAGTAGCACCCAATTCAGTGACAATTCTGGAATTCTGTTTTCTTTGATAAACACAGAAATATAGGAATATGTTTTCATTTTTATCCCAGGGGTAGAGATGTGGGGCTGCTTCAGTTTGTTCACAGCAACTGACTATGATTTGTTTCATGCTCTAGCAGGGGCGTGATTTTGCCAGCTGCAGATGGTTTCTGTGTGTGTTGTTTGGAATTCAGGACACTTTTCAGTGGGTGTATAAATGCTAGGGCCCTGAGAGGCAAGTTGTTGTTGCTAGCTGTTGATTGGTTTTGTTGGTCATGGTGTGTTAAGTAGTCATGCACAAAGAAGAAACAACAAGAAGAAATTAGATATCTTGACAACAGAAGATCAAACTTGCCCCAAGGAACATGATGCCCTTAATCAGCAGGAAGTAGTCTAGCAATAACTTTGCCCCCTGCCCCCCACATCCTCTCTATCCATTTTTCTCTCCTATTAGGAGCTTGAAAGGGTGGAAAGAGGGGAAGAGATGGGTGAAGAGCTAAGGTGATGGGAAGAGAAGAAAGAAGAGCAAAAGACACCAAGGAGGGAGTGATAGAAGAACAGGTGGGTCATTAGGATGACTCAGGACACCATAGACTCCAGAGAAATAAAGGTGGGGACATGGACAGCACAGAGCAGGTGGGGAGGAAGACTGAGTGTCCAACCTAAGAAAGGCTGGGATCTGGAATGGAGGCAAAGCTGGCAGGAAGACTTCAGGATGGGGCTGACAAGGACCAGGGGCACCTGCCAAAGGGCCTGAGACAGCCCCCCAAACACTCCACCAAACCCCAGGTCCTTGGCACACTTTCTGCTCATGATCTCAAATACTATCAGGTCAGAAAATTTAGAATTGTCACTTTAATAGGGAAAAAGATAAGAGTGTAACACATTTTTAGCTATTATCCATAAAACTGCTTTAACATGACTTTCCTGACAGGCATACTACTACATGAACAATCCCACCTAGACTCAAATGTCAATTTGCTCAAAATCTATGTGAAATGACCAAGTTTCATGCAGAGGTGTACCTGCTGGTGCATAAGCTGATGACATGCATAAACACATGCACAGGCATGCACATACACATAGCACACGTGAAAACTTCCCTTATTTTTTTTTTTGATCTAAGGTGAATATAATAGCAATCTATGATTAACAATAGCAAAAAAGCAACAAATGCTTTTTTGGGAGGTGGTGGTGCACATATTCAATCCCAGAACTTGGGAGGGAGAGGCAGGTAGATCTCTGAGTTCATGTCCAGTCTGATCTACACAGAGATTTTTAGGACAGCCAGGGCTACAGAGAAACCTTGACTTGAAAAAACAGAGGAAAGGAAAGGGAAGGGGAGGGGAGGGGAGGGAAGGAAGAGAAAGGAAAGGAGAGGAGAAAGATAGACAGGCTGACAGACAGAAACAGAGAGAGGTAGCTAATATTTCACTGTACTTTCTAGTAATTCTCCTCCATAAAGATGGAAGGGGGTGTGTTCTAAAACTTTCCTTCAGTACCTGAAACACAGGATAGAAGTAAACTTAACTTTATTCTGTAAATATACAAATATAATAAAGGTTAATTTATAAAGAGGCAGAGTTTCTGCAAAAATTACTTTAGAATTCTTACTGAAATTGCTGTTTCTAGAATTTTCCCATGGTTGACCACAGGAAATAGAAATCACAGACAAGGAAGAAGCCCCAGGAAGCGCAGCAGTGTGGAAAGCAGGAGGCCAGTGTGGGTGAAGCAACAGCTGTGTTCTGTATCAGACTTTAGCCCCCAGGGACCTGGGGTGCTGAGGGAAGGCAAGACCATTTCCATGTGAATATGACACTGCCCCACACTCGCCTGCCAGCTGGACTATACTGCCTGAGAGAGAGAACAAGTCCACACAGTTTCAGTGACTTCCTGGAGGGTGAGCTGCTGCTACCAGCCTGTTGCTTGCAACAGCTTCTAAGATTCCTGGACTATGTGCTGGGCAGACCCCAAGGTTCTGAGGTAGGCTGCCAGGCTCTGCCACCCGCCAGGATGCTTCCTTCAGCTACCATTCAAACTCTCTGGGACTTGGCTTCCACATATTCTGGAAGATCGTGATCCCAGTACCCACCTGCAACCCTGGCTCACAGACTTGCTGCCCCTGTGCACTTCCAGAGCTAGGCAATAGAAGGTGAGTTACTGCCCTGGGCCACAAGTGGCCACCATTCCCTGAACACAATGTCAGGTACCAAGTCAAGTCTACAGCACACTACAGAACTTTCTGCAATAACCAGGGAAACCAGGCCTCTGCCATGTTATCAAATGCTCAACACAACTCTCCAAAACAGTCTTTCTGCCATCCATTTCACAGGTGAAAATGATGACACTGCCTGGCATCACACCCCAGCTCCCAGCACTATGCCCCACACAGGCAGCTGCAAACAAGGTGGATGATAAACAACTGTAAGATTTCTGGATCCCTGAGGAAAAAGGCCGTTGGGCCAAAAGGAAGAATGAGGAACTAGACTCAGTATGGATGCAAGCCTGAAGACCTAAGGTCTAATGCCCAGAACCCACGTAAAACTAAGTGAGGTAGCACAAACATCTGTAAGCCCAGCAGTGCTGTGGGAGGGCAGGTGCAGAGCCAGGAGGATCCTCAGAAGCACGGACAGCTACCCTGGTGTTCACAGGGTGAAGTACAGCTAGAAGTCAAGGACTGACCCCAACTGTGGCCCTCTGATTTCCATGTATGTGCCGTGGCATGTACATACCTGCATTTACACACATGAATACCCACTCATACATATATGTACATGTGCATCCATGTGCATGTGCACAAACACACACACACACATACACAGATATTGCTCAGACAAATGTTTTAAGTCCAACACCACTGGGTAAAGAGCAAAGGGACATTTCATACATGTATAAATACATCCTCAGTGACTTAACATATGCTTCTAGTGAACCATGAGCCAGCAGAGGCCAATCCACAAATAAGACAAATGCATTCAGCATGCAGCACGTGTAGGTGCTGATAATCACACGTGCTCCTGTTGACTGCAGAGGACTTGGGGCAGGAAGCATAAATCACTCTCCACTCATGTGACACTGAAAGAGGCAACTGCAAAAGCCATTAGTAGGACCAGGTCAAAGTGAGGGCCCAAATTATCTTGACCAAACACTGCCACTCCCAGGTTACTTTAGGCATATATTATACAAGGCACTAGCACAAGAAAACCCAGAAGAGCAGAACCCTTTCAGCCATGTAGAGCTGAACATCCTGCCCAAAAGCAACTTTGGGGAGGAAAGGGTTTATTGTAAGGAGTCACTGAGGCAGAAGACTAAGATGGCCAGTCATATCATGTCTACAGTCAAGAGCAGAGAGAAAATACACCTATACTGCCTGCTCATGCTTGGCTAGCTCTCCTCACTCCTCCACAGCTGAGGGACCAGTCCAAGAAATGGTGCTGCCCATAATCAGGGTGGGCCTTCCACTTCAATCCATCAAGACAGCCCTATAAAACATGCTTACACAGGCCAATCTGATATAAATAAATTTGCATTAAGATTCACTTCTCAGGTGATTTGAAGTGTGGCAAGTTTATGGTTAAAAACCAACCAGCACAAAGACTTGGATCAGGGAACCTGGATGCACTTCAATGTGCACAGCCCCAGGGTTGTCTGCCTGGACCCCACCCAGCCCCAGGAGTGTGGCACTGCATCTCTACCATGGTATGGATATAGTTTGTCACCCAAGAAAATATGGCAGTATAGAGGCCATGTGAAAACCTTTAAGAGGTGAAGCCTGCTTGTGCTTGTATCGCTGGGGGAGGTACCCTGAAGAGCCATTAGGGTAGCTTTCATGGAGACCAAGTGTCATGAGAACTAGCTGGTAAGAGAGCAAGCCTGGCTCCTTGTTCTTTTTCTTTTTTCTTTTTTCTTTTTCTTTTTCTTTTTTTTTTTTTAATTTCTGCCAGAGTCACCTGCCATGAGGTGATGTAGCCAGAAGGGATGCTCACCAGAAACTGCACCAAAACCATGTACTAAATAGATTTTTTTTAGCCTGACTTGGATATTTTTGCTATAATAGCAAAAGGAGGGTTAATTACGGACTGCATTCCAGGCCTCTGAAGGAGATGCTGAGCTGCTAGGAGGGAAGCCTGGAGTTACCGGTGCCACAGAGTGAGAAGCCTGCAAGAGGAGGCCAGAAAGGGAAGTTGGGAGAATCAGGGTTAGTATCCAGACCATGAACAATTTTAGCACTGAGCCAGCTCTCAAAATTCTATGTTATGTGAGCCAACCAACTCCACCTTTTTTTGCTTCAGTCATTGTAAAAAAGTTTCTGGAAATGTTAAGAAGTCCAGCCAAAAGAGGGAGTCACATGGATGAAAATACAAGAATCAGCAAAGTTGTAATAGAAATGCACTCAGACCGGGAGGAAGCCCAGGGAATAGGACAGACCACAGTCATTCAAAAAAGGCTTCAATGAATAGTAAATGGCTCAGTGGGTAAAGGCACTTGCTGCCAATGCCTTCCATCTCTGGAACACAGAGAACCAATTTCTGCAAGTCATCTTCTTGTCCCCTGACTTCCTCATTCACATCATAGCATGCACAAGTATGCACACACACACACACACACACACACACACACACATGTACACACACACAGACACAGACACATGCATGTACACAGCAGAAAGAGACAGACAGACACATATACAATTATAAATATATGAAAAAAAATTTTTCAGAAAGAAAGAAAAATGAAAGGCATCAAGTCATAAGATACTGCAGAGGGCTAAGCAGGTCCTGGGCCAAATCGAGCTAGCCCGCTGCCTCATTGGGTAAAGGAAGGCATTTTGAAGATAAAGAGGCTCAGTCACTGAAGTGATTGCCATACAGGCACCTGAGCTCCATCCCTAGTACTCACATAAGAAAAACACAATGGCAGGCTTGTAACCCCAGCACCTGTGAGCCCAGCTAACCCAGCCAAGTCAGTTTAGTGAGAGACTTTGTATCAAAAAGTAAGGTACAGAGTGTTTGAGAAAGATACTCAACATTGATCTCTCTCCACATACACCAGAACACACACACATGCACACATAGAAGGAAGGGAGAGAGGGTGGAAAGGAGGGATGGACAGATGGGAGAACAGACGAACAGATGGGTGGGTGGATGGATGGATGGATGGATGGACGGACGGACGGACGGACGGACAGACGGACGGACGGACGGAGAGCTGATTGATTTGGGTGGTTTTTGTTTTTCTGAAAAAGGATCTCACTATGTCACTTATTGGCCATGGAATCTAAATCCTCCTGCCTCATCATCCAGAGTACTAAAGTTACAGGCAAACATGCCTGACCGGGATGTGGAGCACACCTCCCCACTATTCACTTAGGAATCATCAGCGACAAGTGAGAATAGATGCCCCAGAGAGATGCCCACACATTATTGAGTGGCAAGGGCCACTCAAGTGACAAGAAGGTTCCCAGTCTCTCTCACTCCTGCCCAACTCTTCCAGGTTTGCCCACCTGACTGCTCCTATACCCAGACAGACAAAAAAGAAAAAAATAACGAAAATTAAATTAGAATATAATCCCACTGATTTTTTTAAAAGCAAATCTAATTCTTTTGTACTCTGAAACTGCCAAGATGTCAACCTCATATAAGATAATAAGAAGAACCAGAAGGTTCCTTCCAAATATTTAATTAATGTGTTTTATCTGCTTCAGCACCTGGGAACAATAGACCACAGGCTGGAAGATCAAGTCCAAACCTTCACCTGAATTCTTGATGTTGAGCTTGTCACAACCTTAGTGTTACTTAAATGTAGGTTTTTCTTGCTATTATTAATTAGGCTTTTTCTTAACAGTCAGTATCAGAATTAGCCTTCAAAGAAGAGCTACCAGAATGTATTTAATTTTTATGAAGCAAACCTTTCTTGATTACCATGTATTGGCTTTCCCATCATTCCTCTTGAGCAGAGTTTCTCTGTCGAATAAAACAGTTGATAATATGCAAATAGATGCCTTGTGACACCTTAACACATGCTTGTTCTTGGGAATTCCCTAAGGGCTTCAGGAACTTGGGCTGGAATGGTCCTCATCCTTTCTTCCACTGGGGCAGACCTGCAGATTGGGATAAACTGCCAGCCAATGGCACATTTCACACAGAAGCATCAGTAAAGCTCGGCAAGTCAGTGCTCTTCCTCATCTGTCCCAGGCAACTGTTTTGCTGTTTATATAAGTATAGTACAACTGTTTTATTATACTATACTTAGTGCTATGGCATAATGCTATAATGGACTGAGGGAGGAGCGTCTGTGTCCTAGCAGAAGATGTAGAGGGAACTCCACATTGCTGCAAGCTACCTGGACCTCTTGGGGGTGGCTGCACTTCTAAGCAAGTTGAGAATTCCGAATTCAGCCCTGTTCTTGTCCTGATTCTTTGCTTCTGACATGGCAGAGGCACGAGCAAGGAAGGGTACAACTGCTGCTTTTCCTGTTCTCCCTTGTAAATACTGAATAGCTACCACAGGCTTCTGCATGCGCCTGTTAATGTGTACAGGACTGCCAAAAATTCCAGTAGCCTTTTTATCTAAAGAAATGGGACATGGCCCTGGTTACATCACAAATCTGAGTATTGGAAAGAATCGTCCTGCATGGGTTCTTCATATCAGTCGAGTTTTCTAAGTAGGATCCTTGAAAGGGAGTCTTAGGGAGGAATAAGTAACTGCCTGGCATACAGTAGTTGCTTCAGAACATCCTAGAATGGACGATTGAGGAATTCATCATTAGCACATTCAGATGGACCCTGACTTACAACAAGGTTATTGTTCACAAGCCCATCATATGTTGAAAACACTGAAGCTGAAAGTGTGTTACTGTACCCCCGCCTGGGAGGATAGGCTTCCTATACCAACCACCCCACAGGGTCAGCTCAAACCAACCAACTCCTGATGAACTTAGCCATGCTGTCCACATAGCTACGCACTGGCTAACTGTCCATCTTCACCCAGCATACCTTTTTTAGGAGCAGGGCCCAGTTTTTTACCCACTTTTCCCCAGTACCTGTCTCAGAACAGTGCCAAAAATTCCATTGCTAGGTATGGTGGTACACACCTATAATCCCAGCACTCAGGAGGTTGAGCAGGAGTACTGTGAGTTCAAGGCTTACCTGGGCTACATATTGAGACCCTGTCATAAACAAAACAAAAATACCTATTGATCAATTTTCTTCAATATTGACAATCTTCCAGAGCAAGGCTCTATACACTATGAGCAATCAACCGAACCTACCCCACTGTCTTCCTTAGAAACCCTGGATTACTAGTCTGTGTGGACTACCATAACAAAACTCTTGGTTCTGGAGGCTGAGTGGCCAAGGTCAAGGTGCAGACAGAGTGGACTCCGCCTGAGACCTCTCTGCCTTCAGCTGCCTCTTCTCTGCATTCCTTGGCTTCTCCCTCTTATGAAGTCACCAGCTGTGGTGAATTTATGACCTCTCTGCTCCCATGGTGAGTTAAACTAAATCATCTCCTTAAAACCCTATCTTCAAACACAGTCACACTGATGTCAGACTGCAGCATATGAATTATCAGAGGGACAAAAATCAATCTATCTCAAAACACAGTCTCACTCATTTCTCCAGTCCAGGGCAACAGAATTGAGCACTTGTAACAGAGCCTGAAGAGTGGGCTCTCCACTCTTGCACCCTGAGTACCCAGGCTAATAAAGCTAGATTCCTCACTGTTCCTGCGACTCTGCACTAGGAGTCTTCAGAAAGCCAACAATGACAATATTAATTCTCTGAACCATAACCAGTGGTTTTAGCAGCCGGCCCAGCTTCCCAAGAGCAGAAAAGCAGAGACTAATAAGTACATGCCCACAAATCCATGATTAAGACATATGCTGGAAATGAGAGACCACATTGCTCGTCAGACACGAGCCCCACAGTAATACAGTGAGACGCATGGCTTGCTAATGCTATGTTTCATATAAATAACTGAGAGGCCACACAGGGACTATTCGGAAGGTCTGGAATTTGGTGTTCCACAGACTGACATCCTGTGTTCAGGTTTTTCTCACTGATGCCCCCTTTGGGCAAAGACGCCATTGTTTTTCATTCATCTTCTTGCTTTCCCTTTGATAAAACAACAATTTCAATGAGAATCAAAGAATTTCAGTCTCAAGAGCTCACAGAGAAGGAAATGCTTAAGAGGCAGTTTGAGTTCTCCTATGGCCATTGCTGCTTTTCTTTGCATGTATTCCTGTGTGCAGGTACTAGAACCCCCAGAGTCCCAGTGGAACTGGTGCATGGGAGGAACCTGGAGGCAGAAGCTAATGCAGAGGCCATGGAGGAGTGTGGCTTACTGGCTGGAGCATGCCATGTGGGTACTGAGAACTGAACCAAGATCTTCAGGAAGAGCAATCAGTTCTCTTAAGCACTGAGACTCTCTCCAGCTCCCTGATTTTGATTTCTAAGCACAGATGTCAGCAGTGCTTCCTAATTACTTGCTCTCGCCTCTTTACACTCATCCACTCATTTAATCCTCCTGCATGGTCACCTTTTCACATCTACTAGCACATTTGTTTATTTTTACATTTGACAGACAGACAGAAACAGACAGTCTCTCTCTCTCTCTCTCTCTCTCTCTCTCTCTCTCTC
>JADRCC010167323.1:0-15632 GCA_019843855.1 Hylomyscus alleni | reverse complement strand
TACAAAGGACAGCGCTTCTGCATCTCGGGCTGGCCCCCGTGTCCTTGTAAGCAACCGCTCTGTAGTCCCGGCTGAGGACTGGGTGTGTGGGACTCTTCGCGAGGCTCTGAATCCCCGTAAAGTCCCCGGCCAGCCTGCACGGGTTAGAACCTACACAGCATCTAGAAATAACGAAGGGAAAAAAGTTTGGGCGTCTCGAGAATTTGAGAAAAGACGATGGGATTGGGAATGCTAACAATCCAGTTGTGTGCCAGGCACGGGTTTAGGTGTCTTCACACATAGCTTGCTTTGAGTGCCTTTTGAGAGTTTTCCGCATTTTTTTTTATAAGGGGTGGGGGACGGACCTAAGCCAGAAGTTGTCCTGTAGCTGAGTAATGATGGAACACAGACTGGCTTCTTCCCATCCTGGCTGGGGTGTTTTGTACTACCGTACGTTCCACGAGGGCTGAGACACTCAATGCTGGGTCGGTTCAGAGACGCAACAACTGAATTCCATTTTTTTCTCTATTCACACTGGGTGGGTGATAAGACCCAAGATCTATCATGTCAGCTGCTACTCTGGCAAATGCTCGTTGGAGGAGAGGTGGTGGTAGAATTTCCTCTGTCTTTGTGAAGAAAGCTATGTTCTTGGTGGCTGCACAGCCAAGGGTTTGAAACTCTTGGAAAGTTTACTGGTTGTGGTGTGTTGCTTCAATTACCTTTATGTAAGCGTGGCTGTTGAGTACAAATTTGACCCAGTAATAATGCAGCTCCCTCTTCTCGCTTCCCTTCAGCAGGGCATTTTCTCGGGGATTCTGAGTAACTAGGAAATGGCAGTACCAGAGTAAGAATCCAAGGCACCGGGACTCCAAAACCTTAACCTACATGCTTTCATGCACGGCCAAGTAAAATCGCCCAAACCATACCTACACTTCCTAGTTGCTTAATTGGCCCTAACCAAGTTAGCCAACCTTCCAGACTCAGTGTCCTTATAAATTGTGCCCACATTGCAGAGTTATTTCAAGGATTTAATAGAATTAACGAAAGGAAGCTCAGGTTTGTCATGTAAGTGCCTGTAGTTTTGCTAGCCATGTAATGGGTGTTTAATATTTGTTGAACGAGTGCTGTCGAAGTAGACTCTGGCTTAATCTTACCTGTCCATTTAGTAGTATATAACCATCAGTATATCACTTCTGACCTGGTTTCCTTATTTGTGAAATGGATTTTTAGGATTAGAAATTGTTTATAAAGTAGCTAGCTTATATTAGGGACTCAATAAGTGGTATTATTGTAAAACTGTAAAAACCTTAGATTCTAATTGCTATTGAAAATTCCTTGGACTTAAGGCTTTTTTAAAAAAATTCTGCTTTCTATTTTTCATGTTAAATTGTATATTTGTAAACTTCAGCTTTGCAACAGAGCTTGAAAATTTCTTGCAGTAAGGATTTATAGGTCTTATTTGCATACTCTTAGCAAGATATGTAAGATGAAAATGTTCAAACTATGGCTTTTGAGTTGTTAATGTCATTAAAAATGTTAGCAATGTGGGCCTGGCAAGATGGTTAAGCAGGTAAAGTCTTTTGCCCCCTTGCTTGACAACCAGAGTTAGATTTTGGAACCCACCCAGTAGAAGGAAAGAATGGATTCATGCTAGTTATTCTCTCTAATATCTACATGTGTGCCCTCGTGTGCACACACACACACACACACACACACACACACACAGAGTCATACAATAAAAGTATTTTAAAGTATTTTAAAAGTCTGGCAGGAGACAAATTATTATTAATATTAAGAGATACTATATTTCAAACTTTTTAAAGTTTGCAAAGTAAAGCATTAGTATAGTGAGCATTAATACTGTATTACTGATCAGTGTCTGCAGTGAACAATCTTGGTCTGTCTCTACATTGTTCCTCTTACACTCACCTGGATCTCAGACATATCATTAGTAAACTTTTACTAATCCTTTCAAGTGCAGGTATCACTGTTTTTTTTGTTGTTGTTGTTGCTGTTAAATATTTTTATGGAAATCAGAAAACAGATTTGGGAGTACTTTATTTCTTATTCATAGCATACTATCATTAGTGGGAAGGTATTATCTTTCTCTTGGGACATTGTTAAGCAATCAGGAATTTAAAATTTTTTATTTACATTAATTTACACAAAAGTGTAACCTTAAGTGAGTTATGAAAAGTTGGTCTCAGAAATGGACAGGTTGTTTTCCAAGGTTTTATTTCTATTATGGAAAGAAAATTGACCATTTTGATTAGATTGATTATTAGATTAACTATGGAAGTTTTCTGTCCACCTGACTGACATGTGGCCAAGCATTCCAGTTCAGGGGCCTCTAAGCAAGGATATACCCATTCTTGAGTTCCATGAAGGTAGAGACAATGCTACTCCCTTTTTTGATTATTGTTAAAACCTTTCCAAGTGGTTTGTGCTTAGTAGATAATGGGGTATTTTCATGTTGTTGGTGTTTAATTACAAAAGTAGTCTTGTCTCCAGTGTTTATAACAAAATGCATACATAAAAACCCTAAAAGTGAAGAGCAACGTTCAGATGTTAGGTCACCAGGAGAATTTAGTGGGTTCTTTCCCCTTGCTATTGAATTAGCTATGTAAAGATTGTGTAGTAATCTGAGGAATAGATTATAGTAGCTATAAACAGTGAATGACAGTGTATAAATAAACACATAGGAGTTAAAATGTAAGCCTGAGAAAATGCCTGTTAATAGGAGCTTTGTTTTTTACTCTGAGGCCTCTACCAGCGCCTTTAGAACTCATTTGGGGCTGGCAAGATGGCTCTGTGGATAAAAGCCATGACTCTTGTAGATGCCCCAGGTTGGATTCTCAATATGCACATGGCTCACAATCATCCATAACTCCAGTTTTAAGGGACCTGACTCTGAGCAATATTATACATGTAGGCAAAATGTTCATACTCATGAAATACATTTTTTTTTTAAAAATTAACTCATTTATATAATCTTATTCAGGAAGAGATCTGATTTTGTTTGACACGACAATGACTAGCATGCAATATATGTTTTGTAACCACTTAGGTATTAGATGTATTGACTCAGGAATATGTCCATGATTTCATTAAGTGAAAAGAATATGTTGCATGTTTTATACAATTGGTATGTTCCATCACTAAATAAAGCTTATATACTCCCTTAACATAGGTTTGTTTCATACTAAGTTACAGTTGAAAACTCCTTTGTTAAAGCAACATTAAGGATGCTTAATATTTAAAACTAGCCACCTGATTACATAGTGCAACAATTATCAGTGCTTATAGGTCATTTTGTGAAGGTTTCTTTTGATAGCCAAGGACAGTCATGTGTCCACCTTGCATGTCTTCAATAATTAGTTAAGTAAGAGCATTATATGCTCTTTGGAGTTGGGCCTCTGAACTCAAGTTCTAAGTTGGCCATTTACTAACTTTATAACATTGGCCAAGGTAGTGAATTTCTCCAAATCTCAGGTTCTTCAATTTTTACATGAAAATAATAGCTTTACAGAGTTGTAAGAATTAAGAATTAGTATAAGTATTAGTATCAGTAACACAGATCACTACCAATTATTTATAGTTTCTTAAATTTGTGTATATTCCAAATGTAATTATTTAATATTTCTTATTCAGAGTGTTAAATTAGAAGCAAAGGAGTGAAAGGTCTGTGCCTTAAAGTAATCACCCAGAGGAGGCAGGATGGTGCTGTTTGTAGAAGGGAATTTGTGGTGTTAACTGTGCTGGATACAGTTAGACTTGGTCCAAACTGCCTGAGCTAGACACACTGCTTTCCTCTGAGATCATTTCCTCTTTTGTAAAATGAGGAACCTAGTAGCTGTCTTGTGAAGACAGCAGTCAGATGAAGTGGCACTTAGAGTACTGCCTGGTACTTATTAAGTGCCCCCTAAAATGGAAAGGATAGCAGTTGTGTTATTAATTTACAAATTGTTCATCACGCTTGTTTTCATAAACACAGCAATCCCTTTGTTTTTCTTATAAACAAATTAAAGGCATTAAAGGAGATCTTATGTCAATTTTATCCAAGTAATTTTTATTTATAAAAAAAAAAATGGAACAAAGGGTGGCCACTTCCTGTAGTCACAGACTCAAGAGGCTGAGGCAGGAGTATTATAAATGGATGATGTAGTGAGTCCCAGGCAAGCTGGGATGATATAATGAGACCCTGTTTCACAAAACAAAATGAGAAGAAAATGCATTTTAGTCACACAAATAGAATATTGCCAAGCTCTTTTTTTTCTTCTTAAACCAGCGGATACTGCAGTGTTGAGTGGTGTGTGCTTTCAGCATGCACTAATCAGCATTTCCTGCACATCCCCCACCCTCTGCCTTTTTCTGACCCTTGAACTTTTAAAACAAACTTGCCCTTAAATAACAGGAATATTTTTTCTCTTTCCAAAGCTAGGCAAAAATATTTTGTTTACTTTATCAGTGACATACTTTGAGAAAGCTTACATTGCTTTGTTCAAAAAGGAGCCCCTTGAATATGACTTGTAAACATGTAATTTTGACTGAATAGACAACTATGAGATTATTTAAAATTTACCAGTTTCTTAATTTTGAATAAGAAAGATGTTTTCATTTATTCATTTGTAGAAATGGATAAATTTGTGTTTTGCTTGTTTGTATCTCATGTAGCTAAGGCTATCCTCAAACTTAGCATGTAACCAGGAATGATCTCAAACTTCTGGACTGATGTTTTTTTCTGAGTGCTAGGTTACAGGCCTGTGCTACCAGGTCTTGTTTATGTGTGCAGCTGGGTCTTGGTACATGCTAGTCAAACTCTTATCAATTGTGGTACATCCCCAGCACTGTCTCTCTGTTTATGTTTTTAGGGTTTTTATTTGTAATTATAAAAGAAACTTGAACCAAAAATTATTGTAATGAAGTAAAAATGAAGCCTCTGTGTTCATCCTGAAATAGTGATTATTTAGAAAACTACTACATTAATACTTAATATTTAAAAAAATTCATCATTTTAGTTGACATTTTAGAGGATGCTATATGTGAGAAACAGTTAGCCCAAGTAGAATTAAATTAAAATTTCACAATTGCTCCTAGAACACTTGAAGCTAGTTGACTTTGGGACTGTTTAAAGGCCATGATTTTTGAGTGTTGTGTGTTAGGACTGAAACCAGGGGCTTGTGCATGCTAAGCATGCATTCAACACTAAGATACAGCACAAGTCCTGTAATTTTATCTATCTATTTACTTGTCACCTGCACATCCATCCATCCATCCATCCATCATCTATCATTTATGTATAACAAGGTCTCTCTGCATAGCCCTGGCTGTCCTGGAACTCACTGTACAGAGTTAGTCTGGCCTCAAACTCCAGAGATCTGATTGTCTCTGCCTCCTTAGTGCTGGATTTTAATATAATAAAATAGAAGGAAGCAAAGTATATACCCAAAATTTTAGTCAAAAGACTAGAAGGAAATAGGAAATGAAGGGGAAGTGTGCAAGAGAACTAATTTACAAATGATTGCTTTGGAAAGGGGTTTTAGGAATTAAAAACTAATTTGAGGAAAAGAATGTACTGTTTCCATACAGAGAAGAAATTAATACATTAGGAATTTAATAATCTTGAAAATTAGTTAATTTGAGGGTTCCTTCTACCTCTTGTAAGTAGCTGGTTCAGAGATCTGGTAAATAATTTAAATCAAGTTTAATCTTGAGGCCAAGTAGTTGTAGGTTTTCTGTTTGGTTGAGACAGTGTTTCTCTGTGTTTGTGTAGCCCTGGTTATCCTGGAACTCACGCTGTAGACCAGGCTGGCCTTGAACTCAGAGATCCTCCTGCCTCTGCTTCCTGAGTACTGGGATTAAAGGCATGTGCCACTTTACTGCCTAGCTTAAGGCCAAGTTCATTTTAAAGTTTGAGTCCCTTGTAGTAGCTGGAAAAGAGGTAAGAGTTACTATGTCTAGGATCCCAGCTGACCCAACTAGAAAAACTCCTCCTGAAAGAACTGGTTAAGGGAGTTTTCTGCGATGTGGAGGACTGATTATGTGTCACAATATGCTGGGTGCATTGGGAGCAAGGAATGGACTTGGGTTGACTGTATAGCAAAGTAAGGTGACTGTAATTATCTGATGTGCTCTTTTTAGTTTTCTGTATTTAAGGATTTCTTTTTCTTTGATTCTTCACCTATTGCAGATATTCTTCCTTTAGATTCAGTTTTAATATGTTGAAATTTTATTTGAAATATAGCATAAAGTTATCACAAAATATTCATTAAAACACTAGGAAGCACACAATTTTGAACAATTAATAAGTTTTGGGATATATGATTTTTGTCTTTCCTTAGCTGAAAACTGGTGAAAAATAAGTTCATTAGATGTTATTATCGATATTAGGATGTTTTTCTCTAGAACCTAGCACAGTGTTAGACATATTGAGACACAACTACTCTTACATCTTTAAGTATATGATTATTGGTAAGTTTATGCTTATGATTATTGGTAATGTGTATGCTTGTCCTCCAAAGGAAGTTAACACATGAAACCTTTATACAGCACGTGAATTATTTGGGAAGATTATTGTTGTTGAGACAAAGATCTCTGTATTGTCCAGGCTGACCTCAAAATCCTGTATTCAAACAAATCCTTCAGTCTCCTGAGTATCAGCCAGGATTAACATGTGTGTAATTGTGCCTGTGAAATTGAAAGTTTAGGAAAGAAATTGGGATTTTTTTCTTAGGTTAAGTCTACCTGATGACTAAGGAGTAGGCTGTGATCTTTGGAAGTATCTTAATGTAAGCTTTTGGATTTCATAAGTGTGAGTATAACTTTATAGCATTTTTTTCTTCTAGAATAGTATACAGAACTTAATTCATGTATTTTTAATAATTAAATACTGTATTAAGTTGAGCCATATGAAATTGCTAATTATGTTCTCCTTTTAAAAATCTATAGGAACAACAGTTTTGTGTGGTAAAATCTAATTCTGATGTCAGTTTGATTTGGATTACATGCTTGTTCTAGACTTTATATTCTATGCTAAATATTGATTTAAACTAGAGGAGAAAGTTATTTTTGTATTTATGTTAGTGATTACTTTTGATACCATAACTTATTTGATCAATTAACAAGGAAAAGTACCTTAAAGGAAAAAGCAACTATTGATGTTTGACTTTAAATTCATAAAGATTTTCTTCTTTGAAAGATTTCCAGAATAATTTTTTTGATATTTCCTAGAGTAAAACTTTAGAGTGTTTTGAAGCAGTTTTTTTCATATTTTTGTGGATCTCTTGAGAATATTAAAGTAACATTCAAGAGAGAGTTTATGATCAATTTGGGAGTTTTACTGACTTAGATCAGAATTTTGTGTAGTCACTGTGTTTTCTTAATACATATGATATATTTAAAAGATGCATATATATAAGTGTATGTATGTATGTTTGCAATATATCTGCTCTACCTTTGGAAAGGGCACTAATAATAGGTTTCTATAACTTGTGAACTGTTTTCTGAAGTAATAATAGTTTTCTTTGTTTTTAGTGCCACCATGGCAACTGCACCGTACAACTACTCTTACATCTTTAAGTATATTATTATTGGTAAGTTTATTTAACATGTATGCTTGTCCTCCAAAGGAAGTTAACACATGAAACATTTATACAGCAGTCCCTAAACATACTGCTGCAGAAGTGTCTGCTTTTATTGACTTCAGACTAATAAAGCTTTTTGAGGAAGATACATATGGCCTGGGTACTTATCTAGTCTCTGAGCACCAGTGAAATGATGGTAGTTAGTCTTCAGGGCCACCTATGAACTTGTTAGTTTTGGGGTTATAAAATTAATTTCCTGCTAGTGCTGAAATATCCCAATGTCATAAAAGTTTTCAGGTCCTCTTGAATTCCAAAATAGGTAGAGAACACCAATTCAGAATTGGTTGTGATACACACACAACACACACACACACACAAATAGTTTTGTTTCTTTTTAAATGTCAAGAGCTTGCTCAAGTTGTCTTAATGTATTTATCCATGAGTGGTTATAAATAACAGGTACAAGCCCCGATGCTGTGCTGAGTTGCAGACAGTGGAAGAGCTCTTACAAGCTTATCCTGGCTGTAGGCTTGTGTTTGATCTCTACAATGGAAAACAAAACACAACAACCTGTAAATAAATTTAAAAAAGAAAAGAAAGGTCATGTCTTTTGTTTGGATGTCAAGTTTGTATAACTTTGTGAGATGGCATCTCTTGTAATGTAGAGGTAAAACAACATAGTGAGCCAAGCTTCCAAATTTTAATTTGTTATTTATTTCTGTTTGCTTTTGTGATAGTTCATTTGCATAGACCAATAAATGCACTTGGGATACCCACTTGGAAAGAGTTCAAATTAAAAAAAAAAAATCTCACCACAGTAATTTTTCTGTTACAAGTCCTGTTCAACTTGTTGGCTATTTACTAAACACTAATTTGCGGTCAAATTCTGTCTTGCTAAAAGTTAGAAGTGCTCAGTTTGTCTTTTAATTCATAATAAAGGAAGAAGATGCAGGTATTCCAAGTGTTCAGAAACTTGTGATATGTATGATATGCTGATATGCAGCAGTCATTGCAGATGATTATGTGTGTAAAAATTGAGAAATATAATTGCCATCTGAAACATTCTCTTTTTTTAAACAGGGGATATGGGAGTAGGAAAATCTTGCTTGCTTCATCAATTTACAGAAAAAAAGTGTAAGTTCAATATGAAAGGTAAAAAAGATGAGTAGCATACTTTATTGTCACATTCTCTACATTTTAAAAATTACTGTTTTTAGTGTATTTTATGCATTTGATTATAACCTATCTCTGTATTTACACTTGAGTTTTTAAAGTACCATGATTATTTTTCTACAGTTTGTTTTAAAAGATTTATTTTTAAGTGTGTGTGTGTTTGTGTGTGTGCTTATAGGGTAATATACGTGTGAGTGCAAGTGCCTTTAGAGGCCAGAAACAACAGATCCCCAGGAGTTGTAGTGAGTTAAAGATGGTTGTGAGCCATATGGATGTGCTGCTGGGAACCAAACTTGGGACTTCTGCAAGATCAGTACATACTTTTAATTGGTGAATCATTTCTCCAGGCCCAAGGACCATGGGTTTTTTAATAGGTGCAGATAAAATACAGTAGTATTGTCAGTTAAATTGTTAATTTTTAAAAAAAATTCATGATGTATGATTATATTCACTTTGGTTCTTATTTATTTATATGTAAATAAAGACAGGGTCTCACTGTGTAGCTCTAGCTGACCTGGACTTGACTATGTATATACTAAGTTGTCCTCAAATTCAAAGAGATCTGCTTCCTTGAAGGCTGGAATTAAAGATGTGTATCATCTTAGCAGGTTGTTTTGATTTATTTTTTTTGATTTTTTTGAGACAGGATTTCTGTGTAGCCCTAGATGACCCTGGTATTCAGAGATCCACCTGCCTCTGTCTCCAAAGTGCTAGGATTAAAGGTGTGTGCCACCACTGCACAGTTCGAGTTAATTTTTGTTTATTTTTGTTTTTTTGTTTTGTTTTTGTTTTTTTGAGACAGTGTTTCTCTAGATCATCCTGGCTGTCCTGGAACTCACTCTGTAGCCCAGGCTGGCCTCGAACTCAGAAATCCACTTGCCTCTGTCTCTCAAGTGCTGGGATTAAAGGCGTGTACCACCACCGCCCAGCAAGAGTTAATTTTTAAAAGTTAAGAATGTTAAATTTAAATAATCCCATCTTTTTTCTTTTACTTTACATATGTATCTTTCTAATCAACTTTTTTATTTATGTGTGTGTGTGTGTGCGCGCGCGCGTGCACGTGTGCACGTGTGCATGCATGGCATGCATGTTGGTATATATGAATGTGTATGTTACATATGGGCTGGTACACACAGGCCAGAAGAGGGTGTTGGATTCCCTTTAGCTGAAAGTTATAGGCAGTTGGGAATTGTTCAGTGTAGGTAGTACTAGTGTAGGGAACTAGACTCTGGTCCTTTGGAAGGACAGCAAATAATGTTATTAACCAGTATGACCTCTCCAGCTCCCCACCCCCAAAATGTATTATCTTAAGAAACATTTTTTTCTAATTAGAAACATTTTTTATAATTAGTTTTGAAATAATTAATAGGATTCTTTCTATCTTTATCACTGGCTTAAGTTTAGAATACTTATTGTGGGTAGTGGAAAAAGAGCCAATATGTTGTAATTGATAAGCAAAATATAATTGAGAACATGGCTTTTTGTGCTGCTTTCCACACAAGTTTTCTGAAATTTGGCTGTTTTCTCTTCTCCAACAGTTATGGCTGACTGTCCTCACACAATTGGTGTTGAATTTGGTACAAGAATAATTGAAGTTAGTGGCCAAAAAATCAAACTGCAGATTTGGGATACAGCAGGGCAGGAGCGGTTCAGAGCTGTTACACGGAGCTACTATAGAGGAGCTGCGGGTGCACTCATGGTGTATGACATCACCAGGTAAGATGATGTCCCGCTTTGGAGTAGACCACTACTTTGGGCAGTATGGTTTCTTTTTTATTGATTTGGGCCTCCTTTAGTTTATAATTGGATATCTGTAAATTAATTTATTTGAGTTTTACGAATTCTACTCTAAAGCTTGAAAAACTTAAATAACATGCTGATCTTCTTCCCTGGAAGTTGGTTAAAGAAAGACCATGAGATAATGGTGACCTAAAAGAAGAACACAGTCTGGGGAGCTGAGGTAGTTGTTTGCAGAGAAGTGGCTTTATATGAAACTTTCACTTCAGAGAAGGCAAGCCAGTGCTGAGGAATTGTTGTATTGAGTCTGTGTTAAAATTGACACCCTGTGTAAATAGGAGCAGTGAGAAGTGAAATACGTTTCGTTGGAAGCATGATAGACTGAAACAGATCCTGTGTTCTCATCTATAGGCCAACAAAAGGTTCTTTTTTGATAAGTTGTCTTTTTTGACATTTTGGTGTTGGTTTATGTATAATGTTTAAGTAATTACTCATTTACTTAAATTCATTTTTCTATCACGGATTGAAGTGACTTAAAACACTGCATCAGGATTCAATTCATGACAACATGACTCTTTCTGGAAACTCAGAACTTTGACGTGAAGTCACAAAAGAGGAATATAAAAGTTTGACTTTGGAGCCAAACTGCTGCTTACTAGACCTGAACAGTTCTCTACTACGAGAGAAAAGGAACCGGTCGCCTTTCATCATGATGCAAAGTGTCAGCCAAAAGCACCCCTAAGAAGAGTTCCTCTGAGATGGCTCAGAGCTTAAGAGCACCGACTGCTCTTTCAAAGGTCCTGAGTTCAAATCTCAGCAACCACATGGTGGCTCACAACCATCTGTAACGAGGTCTGACACCCTCTTCTGGACTGTCTGAAGACAGCTACAGTGTATTTACATATAATAATAAATCTTTAAAAAAAAAAGAGTTCCTCCTTAGAAGATAGAGATAAGTGAGTGGGACCAAGTGACAGCTGGAGATTGATACTGAGAAAGAGCTTTATGCTATTTCATTTTGAACAGTCAGCGAACCTGAGCATAAGACTGAGTAGTGCGCAGGGGAGGAACTCCTTGTTAACTTCTCTGACTTTGACACACTCTTGAAAATGCTGCCTTTTAGAGTATTTATAGGGACTGATGATAACCATGTACATAAAGCCTCAGTAAATTCTCAGCAAACAGTAAAGTAAGTCTTAATTTTCTTTACTGTACTGGGCAGTCGGTAACATGATCATAAATGGTCTTGTGGGGAGATTTTAAACCTGGCTGTTGTACAGAACTGCCTCATTATGATCATTGCTGCAATCCTGAAGACTTAATGTAATTAAAGGTCCCATACATTACCAATACACTTAAATATGATGAGTGCTTAAGATGCAGTCAATTAATTTTGCTTTTAAACATATCTTTTACGTATTGAAATATTGTGGTAAAATTTATGTGTATTCAACTGTATTCAAGCACTTCATATGGAAACATTAGAAATGTCCATCAGCTAAAGGAATGGATACACATCAGGTGACATATCCACACAATGAGCTGCTTTTGAGCTGTAAAAAGGATGACTGATATGTACTATATGTAAGTGTAAAGGCCACATGTGATTCTGTCTATCTAGACTAGGCAGGAAGATTACAAGAGCATGGCAGCTATTGGGCACAAATTTGATAGAAGTGATACTAAAAGTAAATTGTATTTTTAAAGGGTTTGTGGTGATTCATTTTATTTCAATGTTTACTGAAAAAAGTACTTTGGATGTTAGATTCCTGGGTGACTTTAGACAATTCATAGTCACAGGTTGCTGGTAGATTAAGGACACTATTTTTCCTCCAATTAGTCTGTCAATCCTTAACATTTTGCAACTTAGAAGCTCCCGCTTTAATAATACTTTTTATCTTTGGCATCAGCTAGAATTGTTATAAGGCACTTTCCTAAATTGATAACGAAACTTATGTCAGTTGTTTTGCGAAACAGTCAGAATGTATTGTGACGTCAAGAGGTAGAAAGATGAGCCATCCTAACCCAAAGCCCGTCTGTGTGTGAATTTATTTGTTGTGTTAAAGTCAACTGGACTAGTGCAGATGACACCATGCTTTTAAAATTTGCTCGGATAAAGTGGAAAACTGCCGTAGTCTGAATCTCCAGATGCTCTGAGTGCCATGTAAATAAGAGTTACAAGATTGAAGCTTTCTTTCTGGTAGCTGAGGTCTTGAATTTCTAGATGAACTCATTAAATGCCTTTTTAAAAGGCAGGTGTGTGTGTGTGCGTGTGCGTGTTGGTTTTTTTGTTTTTGTTTTTTTGTTTTTTTCTCCGTATATCCCCGGCTGTCCTGGAACTCACTTGTAGACCAGGCTGGCCTAGAACTCAGAAATCCACCTGCCTCTGCCTCCCAAGTGCTGGGATTAAGGGTGTGTGTCACCACTGCCCAGCTTAAAAGGCAGTTTTTAATCTGTGCATTAACTCAGTCCAGAGTAGTAATCTGGGCATGTGATATATGCCTATAATTCTAGCATTTAGGAGGTAGAGGAAGGAAGATCACAAGTTGGTGGCCAGCCTGGGAAACATTAAAAAAAAATAAAAAAATAAAAAATAAAGGAAAAGAACAATTTAGGAAAGCTGAATTATGTACTACTTTAGTCTGTCTGTCTTTTATTTCTGACTAAAAATCATAACTTGAAGGTAGATGCAAAAATATTTTCCCCTTGAGTGTATTATTGGGTAAACATTTTGGTACTGTTTTCCATTTGAGATTAGAAAATATGGATAATTTCAAGGAATGTTAGTTTTGACTCTAACTAAACTGCATATCTTGGTTCTGAATATACTATGTTCCTTGCTTGCATATTGGGGTGTGTGTGTGTGTGTGTGTATGCTTTAAATACTTCTAATATCATTAATATAGTTGAATATTGAGCTATTTAAAAATAATGAGTTTGGGAGTGGGTGAGCACACTCATAGAGGCAGGGGGTTGGGGGATGGGATAGGGAGTTTCTGAAGGAGAGACCTGAAAGGGGGAAAACATTTGAAATGTAAATAATGAAAATATCCAATAAAAAAATAATGAATTTGTGGCCAGGTATGATGGTACACACCTGTAATCCAAGACATGGGAGGCTGAAAGTTGGCTACATTAAGAGAGGGAAGATGGCTTGAACTACAGAGGGAGACCTTGTTTCAAAACACAAAACAAAGTTTGGCTAGAGTTTTGAGAATTATGTTGATTCTGTTTACAGCTGTTCTTTGGAGTAACCATCTCATCAAAGTAGAAATACACATAGTTTGGATCTTTCAGTTAAAGTCTGTATATGTATGTACAGATTTATATGTTTATTTGCTTGTTTGTTTTTGAGACTGTAGTGCAAGCCATAGTACAAGGAATTCACATAGGGCCACAATGGCTCAAATTTAGGACTCTTGTGTCCTGCCTTAGCCTTTGAATTGCTGGGATTACATGTGTAAGGCACATCACATCTGGCTCTTTTTTGTTGTTGTTCTGAACAAATGGCAATCATATGTAGAATTAACACATTTTAATTTTAACTTTTGCAGAAGAAGTACATATAACCACTTAAGCAGCTGGTTGACAGACGCAAGGAACCTCACCAATCCAAACACTGTGAGTCAACACTTAACTGTATAGAGATTCAAAATCAGCTAACCCAGACAGGCAGGCCTTGTACTGGTGAGATTTTGTTATTTGGGTACTATGAATAAGAGTCCATTCCCTCAATCTCTTGTTCATTCATTTATTCATTGCATTCATATTTTCTTTGGTGCTAGAGATCCAGACCTCGAGTATGCGAGGCAGATGATCTGCCATGAAGCTACATCCCTAGCTCCAAGTATTTTTTATTTTATTCTTAGACTAATTGAAGAAAACTTAGTTTTGGTTGCTTCCAGATTTTCTATTTTTATTATACTTTTTATATTTGGATCTAAAAAAACCCACCAAAGCTCTGAATGAGGTGGTGCTCTTAGTTGGAGTTATTATAATCTGAAATTATAAATTTAAAAAGCTTCTGGATTACGTTTGCAAAATATTGCCATTAGAGGAAACTGGGCAAAACTGTGCAAGGGCTCTTTTTGGTTTTTTACAGTTGCATGTGAATTTGTAATTATCTGAATAAAATGTCAACTAAAAGTAAGTATTCTACATACTTTAAGTAATTAACTTCTTAACAAGATAGAAAAGACACTGAGATGTAAAGACAGCTACCATGCTAGTTTTCACAGTATGCAAAGATAAATGTGTCTCTGGTCCTCAGTGGGTTATTGTCTAGCAGAGAGAACCTTCAGCTTTACAGAGAAGCCATAAAACCACCTGAGTGATGAATTAGAAATGTGGTGAGCGGTTCAGTGATGGAGAGCGCAGTCAAGCAGGGCCTTCTGGAGAAGCCAGCTTTACAGGCATCAGGTGTCAGTGGGTATCCGGGAGGGTGTTGCAAGAACAGTGTTTCACTTAGCTTTGTACCTCCTGCACTTGATAACAGGCCCGGTCCAGCAGACCAGGATGAGTGGTAAGAGACCTGTTTTGCTAGTGTGGAGCCTAGAACTTTCATTTTCATTTATACTAAACTCAACTGCTGCTATGCATAGAGATCTATTTGTGATAGCTAAAAACCAAAAGCAGTCCAGTTACCACAGACATGTGAATAGCAAAACAGTTTGGTTGCATGCATGCCCATGACAGTGGGGATTCAGCCACACTGAAGAAGGAATTATGGTAACAACATCGACTTTGATGAATCTTAAGAGAATTTTGCTGAGTTTAAAAAGTCTAAAACGCTTACATATTCTATGATTCCATTGACGTATTTCAAAATGACAATACTGTAGATAGATAAAGAACAAACTCGTGATTGTCAAGGGTTGGTTAGTGATAGGGTAGTGGCATGGACACAGCCACATACATGAGTTTGAAAAAACTGGTATCTTAGGGCGGTAGTTGTTCCAATGTTAGTTTTCTGGTTTTGACTGCATAATGTGGCTCTGTGAGTTACTAAAGAATTTTAAAAATGCTCTTTGAAGCACGCTTTATATTACTATGTTTTCTATGAAATTGCCTTTTGTTTTTATGGAAAAAGTATGTATTTTTCATTTTTGTTAGTGTTTTGTGCCACTTTGTTACCAGACTACCTTTTCGGGGTGGGGGGGG